>CM076577.1:1000995579-1001093799 GCA_034641835.2 Pinus albicaulis | reverse complement strand
GAGTTTTCAGCATTGGGTCGACAGCAGTTTCCTGGTACAGCAGGAAGCAGAGATCCGTGGCACTCAGTTCAGCAGAGGCCGAGTACATGGCAGCTAGCTTGGCTGCATGCGAGGCTATTTGGATGAGGAAGATCCTCGCAGGATTGTTCAAGTTGCATTTGGAGCCTACAATGATCTACTGTGATAACCAGAGTTGCATTAAACTCTCGGCTAATCCAGTATTTCATGATAGGTCCAAACACATCGACATCAGGTACCATCATATCATAGATTGTGTTCAGCGGAGAATCATGATGCTTTCATATGTTCCCACGGAGGATCAGGATGCTGACATCCTGACGAAGGCGCTCACCAGGAGCAAGTTCGAATTCCATAGAGGCAGGATAGGGGTTGCAGATAATCCATATCTTGCTGAGAGGGAGTGTTGAGAATGCAGCAAGATGATGGAGCTTAGTGAAATGAAGTCGCCTTCACTAAGTGGGCTCGCAGGCAAATTCTGGCGCAAAATCTATTTTTAGACTATGTCTATTTTTAGACATATGGAGCATGGTCCGGGGATTACATGTATGTTATTCTTGGAGTATGTGTCATGTTGGTAAAAATAGATGGGACTCTATTTTTTGGACCTAGAGGTCGAAGTCTATTTTTAGACTACCTCTCCTTAAAATATGGAAGTCAAATATTATTTACCCTTAATAATATTTGGACTATAAACTTTAGTTTACTCTCTTGGAGCACTTCAGTTCGAGCTACAGAAGTGGCTCATGCATCTGACAGAGGAATCACGTGGTTCCCAAGGGTTTGATGGCATCATGCATGGTTGACTTCAGTTGGACTTCAGTGGCAGAAGTTTGGAGGAGTTAATGAGACAGATAGTGGAGTTGTGTTCTGTTTATTTTAGTTGAACTAGTCGAGATTAGTTTAACTAGCTAATCAATTAGTTATGAGTGGAGTGAATTAAATATTATTTAATTCATTAATTAGTAACTCATTATTCAACTCAAGAACACATCAGTTCACTACAGTGCATGATCAGTTCAGTGGAGACCAGTGAAAGAGGTAGATGAAAGGGTGGAGTTAGCTATCAGTGGCGACATCAGTTGTGCATGAGATTTGTACCACACTTGGAGGAATTTCCCATGATGATTGCGCTGTCAAGCCAAGGAGATTTGAACCTTGGATCTCTATATAGACAGGCCTGGATTGCGCAATAGAGGCAAGGCAATTGGCGGTGAGTTTTGAACTAGTAACCTGTTCAAAACTGAGCTAGATTGTGTGTGACTTTATGAGAAAGTACTGAGTACTTGTGAGGAGTATTGTACTGAGTTTGTTACATGATTTCTCCATTATAATATACACAATAGCTGCGGGGTTTTCAGCTATAAGCTTTCCCCATACATACTGTGTTAATGTGTATGATGAATTGATGTGCTATCGCTTGTTTTAATTCCGCATGAGTGATGATCTGAGTGGAAGAGATTATGTGTTGCATATAAATTCGAATTGTATGTGATCAGGATAGTCTCGGTGGATAATTAATCATTATTCAACAAATTTCTACATTAAATAGGTTAATAAAAATAAAATAAAAAATTATATACAAATTTATAAAATTATGGATAACACAACTTTTCACTCTTCATTGCCAAGATCATTTGTAAATTTTATTTTTAAAATGAGATAGAGAGTGGTGATTAAAATAATGATATAAAACTTGCTCTTTTTCAAAAATATATTGTTATTATATTTTGTTAAGGCATTTGGTTTGTATATATAGTTAAATATTAATTTTCCTTCTTAATTTATGCTTATTTTTATATAAACCATTTATATTAGTGTAGTTCCATTTTAATATTAGATTTATCAAGCATTTACAAGGATCTATCAAATCTTTCAAGGTGCAAATCTCTTTTTTTTTAGTGCAAAATTTGAGGAAATGTTTGCACTTGAAGAGATTTAATCCCCTTGGGCATGACAAATTTGGGATTAAAATGGACACACACACACACACACACACACATATTTATCCATGTCTTTAAATGCCTTTAAATATAGTATATTATATGTAAACAAATGAAAAAAATCATGATTTATAAAAAACCTAAAGCCCAAAAATGACCAACGATAAATTTATTTTTTATTTAATTTTAATTATTAATTGTTGATTTATTTATTTTATTTTAATTTTTACAAAGTCAAAATATTTACATAACATAATATAATATAATAGGACATGACATTACAACATTTCTTACATACTTATATATTAGGTTCTATACACAATAACCTTCATATCAATATATCATTTCTTAATTTGCTAGATAATATAATAATTAAATGAAACCTTTAAATTTATCTTTCCATTACAAACAAAATTTAAATTATAATAAATTAAATTAAATTTTAAAGGTTAAATAAAATCAAACCCATAACCTCCCGATATTTAAAGAATTCTCATATCTAATTTATAATCACTTAATTAACCCTTCAAATTTTATAAACTTAATCTTACTTAAAAATTATACTCAATTATTATTAAATTTATATTTTCGAAAAATATAATTAATTCAAAGGAAATTTAATCACAAACATTCAAAAGTGTTGCAGAGTTAGTGCGAAATATTGTTCGATTAAGATTCACCTTAGAGGGGCTTGAGGGGCTTGACTGGGAAGCAATACCATACCAGGTGGGTTCATATTGGGGATATATATTAAGAAAAAAATGACGTAATATATTTGAGGACATATAGAGGGTAAATGGTTTTTATATTGGTAGGTATAAAAATGGAGCTCAAAGCTAATGAAAAAATATAAGGGTATAAAATAATTTAATGAAAAAATGGGTACCTACAATATCTAGTGAAAGTATGCGTTTTTTTAATTGGGAAGGTGTATTGGGTTAGTATTGGTAGAGGGTTAAATAATGTGATTTTTAAAGGTATTTTCTAATATGTAGTCAAATTAGGGTTATTGAAGGTTCATTAACTTTAACTTATGGCTACCATCTAAAAGGATCAGCGTCCCATTGGCTCAAACACGACGAGAATTTGAACCCATGTAATCCACCAATTGAGCTATAAATTGGTGAGGGAGTACTTTTATATATCTTGGTGGGTAGTAACAATTGGTGAGTTTAAGTATAAATAATGATAGGATGTAACTCTAGTAACATATTATTCCTATCCATTTTGTATGCAAAGATTTGCTTAAATTATTGTGGGTGGTTTCCTATCCACTCTTTAGGTAATGATTTTAATATGTTATTTTATTGAGCATTAATTTAAAAATCAATACATGAATATTGCAAGCATATCAATAAGTTATTTCACTCATAAGTTATCCCATAGGTTATTTCATTGAACATTAATCTAAAAATCAATATGTGAATATTGTAAACATATCCATAAATTATCGCATAAAATAATCGAGGTAGTTATTCACATTACATCATATTATGTAAAAACTGCAATAAAATCTTCAAATTATGATTCAATCAAATATTTAAAAATTAATTTCTTTGAAAATATTGAAAAATAAAATATTTATGTAGAAAAAAATAAAAATAAAAATTTATTTTTCAAAATTAATATTATTAAATGATTTTTTAATAATATTGAAAAATAAATAATTATTTTTAAAATTATCATTATATATTACATTAATAAATACTAAATTAATTACTCAAAAAATATTTATTTTTTAAAATTAAACCCCATAAATTTAATAAATACTAAACCAATAATAATTAATGATAAATTAATAATAATGAACAAACTCCTGCTAAAATCCTGCAGAGACTAACAATCTCATACCCTACTCTATTAAATTGATTTAAGTCTTTCTTTGATTGTTATGTAACGGACGTCCTACTTAATTGTCGCTTGCATGGAAGATAAGATCCCCCTCAAAATTCACCTTTGGGCAGGTATTCTATTGGATCACCGCATGAAACCCTAACCCTACTCCCGCTTTTTCGCTGTTTGCCCAGCTGCTCCTTCGCACTGCACTTTCTTGAAACTCACCCGCCTTCACCTCACTGCCTGATGTCAGCGATGAGAACATTCCCTCATAATTCGTACGGATAGCAGGAATTCTTTGCTCACGGTAAGTTATTATGCTTCAAGCACTCACGAGTCTTTGCCTCTGTTAAATTTGCTATGAAATGATCTGTCAACCATTGTTTGGTCTGGTGAGCTGAGGGCTTGATCTCACCATAATTTGTTCAATTATTTAGTTTTGAGGATGTGGTTTATAGTAGGTAATGGAGTTTTTGTGTAATTTTTTGGTGTTTTGTTGAAATTTGGCTGAAAATTTTGAGATTGAATTTTGATTTTTGTTATTTAAACTGTTTTTTATTATATAAAGATTCAGCATTCTAAAAAAACTTTTAGGACAATTCAATTGTGCAAGATTACCCATTAAATTTCTGTTTTTAATGAATTCTTATTCAATTTAAAAAAAAAAAATTAAACTTAAAAAATAAAAAAAACCTTAAAATCGCACTGATAGATAATTTGGTTTCCAAATATTTTGTGGTTCAATTCTTGGCAAGATTATGCAAGTCTAAGAGCCGCCCAAGCACAATTTCTTTACTTAAAAAAAATTATCCAATTATGTTCTCTCAATCTCACTCAGTGATAAAGTTATAATTTGCTGCGGCCTGTGTTTAATATATCTGTTTTCCCCTTTTATCTGGTGGTAATATGTTGAAATTGGAAACCTTATTCTATTCGACTCTGTTTAGTCTTTTTCTTTATTTGAAAACACTTATTTGCTTTTTCTTTTAATGGTAACCCTGTCCTAAAGTTTTGAAAGCAGATTGTGAATTGAAAAGTTATGAATTTATATCGCTCCTATTTCTAGTTTCTACACTGAACTTAAGTTGTAAGTGGTATTTGGCTTTCGAGAAAATTTTCCTGGTGAAAGATTTTGCGTTTTGCGATTTTAATATGTGCTGGAAAAATACAACGATTGTTACACTGTTTTAATTTGTTTGGGTGGTTTTGATTGTTTTGTAAGTAGTACTATAATCAGTTTGTTTTTTTTTAGAAATTATGGTAAGATTTTAATAAAATCATATAGAGATTTTTGTAAATCTGGGTTATAATTATTAAATTTTAAGAATTTGAGTGTTTTTCATGTTTTTGATGGTGTTGAAATCATTTTACATCGTCAAAAACATAATTCAAACGCTAATTTAAACACTCTTACAACAAGATTTCTTCAAAAAAAAAATAGCCAAATTCCAATCACTTTTCACCGTCAAAATCAATTCCTCCAGCTATTTGTAATTCATAATTAAAAAAAGAAAACTGAATTGATCGCCATTCGAATTTGTGTGTTTCTGCAATCTGGTTTGACTTTGAAACCCTCTTTTGCTTTTTTAGATGGCAGCCCGAGTTTAAAAGTTTTAATATCAACTTAAGAGCTTCTATTTCTATTCTTTACACTGAAGTTTGACGAAATCCATATTTCTTCGGAAATGACTGTAAAATATGCTATAGGCAAGCTTTCGTGAATAGGTGGAATCAGAAAGAAGCCTCTCAACAAGGCACCATCCCTTCAAGGGTCAGGATGTTCTACTTTGAAATTCTCATTACCTAAACATAAAGGCAAAATCATGGAACAATGATTGTAAAGAATTATTATGCACATTTATTTTGTATATCATTGTAAAAAATAAAATATGTAGTTAATATATTGTGTATATTGTTTTAGATAAATAATTAATAACAAAATATTTAATAGGCAGATGGTTTAGTTATTTGCAATTATGTATTTCGATCTTTTATTGTAAGTTTAAGTTTATATAGGTTTTTTTTTACGTATGGAGAGTAAAAACTCTGGTAAACTTTATAAGTATATATTATTATTGATAAAAGATGAAAGATGATTACAATGGGGAATCACCAAGGCTTTAAATATAGCCTTATGGTGTCCCTTGGTGAAGAGGCATGATCTTTGATCATGCCCTTTCACTTAATAAAACCTAAGATAACTATATCTAACTAATAATTAATAAATATACATAACATTGCCCCTCTCTTAAAGATGCTTTGTCCTCAAAGCATACGTAATGAAGGACATCGTTGATGAAAGCCTAGGTTTCTCGAGTGGCGAGCTCTTGCTTCCCACATTTTAAAAAGATCGTGGAGCATCTTCTCGAGTTCAATATTTTTTTGATGTGGATAGTGAAAAGATCTGATATCGACAAGGTCGGATCCTGTCTTGAATTCTATTGGATGTTTGATTTTCCTATCTGGAGGCACTTTTATGGGTAGATCCTGGAATAATTTTTCGTGTGTTTGAACTATTCCTTGTTCTTCTGGTAACTCTTCGTGGCTCCCTTTTGAAGATAACATTTCTAACTGATGACATTGTACTGTAGATGTTGGTGCTCCTGTTTGAATCATCTTCGTCATCAGAGAGGAAGATACGAATTGATCTTCTGGGGCTTGGAATCCATACAACCTGTGTTTCTGCCCTTTCCACATAAAACTTATAAACTACTTCTGATGGTTGGCAGAATAAGTACCTAAAGTTTGTAGCCATTGAATTCCTAAGACCACATCTACTACTCGTAATGGAACGGTGTAGAATGGAGATTCTAAATGAAAGTTTTTTATCTGTAGTTTGACCTTATGGCATTTCCCTACTTGCTCAATCTTCTTACCATCGGCCACCATTACCTTCATATTAGGCATGGGGAAGGTAAATATGTTAAGTCTTTTTGCCATGGTTGAATCTAGAAAATTGTGGGTACTGCCAGTGTCGACGAGAACCATTACGTTGTTGTTCTTGATATGTCCTCTTAACCTTAGGGTTTGAGGTTGTGATATGCTTATCATAGCTGATAATGACACTTGCGGAATTGTTTCGCCATCCACTTCTGGAGAGAACTCTAAGTTGTCTTCTAATCCTTCTATATATGAATCATTATTGTTAGCGTCATTAGTTACTTCACAACTGTATAGATTTTTCGCTTTTCCATTAGCACATCTATGCTTAGGGTCCCAGTTTTCACCGCAACGTTTGCACTTGCCCTCTCTCATTCTTTGTTTTTCCACACTAGATTTTTCTTCTTCAAGAAGATGGAGTGGGACATATTTTGTTTCATCTATATTTTCAGATTGAGGAAATCTTTGTCTCGAATATACTTTTTCTGGTTTTGATAACCTTTCAAATTTCTTTTCAACAGCTTTTGCTTTTTTCCTTGCTACTTCTACTGATGTAATTTCATGAAGTTCAAGCTCTTCTTGTATATGGATTTTAAGTCCTGAGATGTAAGACTAGATTAGACAAGATTCTAACAATCCCGGTACTCGCGTTGCCAAGGTCTCCCATTCTCGAGTGTACTCATCCACATCTCCTTTTTTGGCGTAATTTGATAAACGTTGAAAAAAACGTTTCTTCTTTTATGCCTTGAAACCTTTTGAAGAATGCATCCTCAAATTTCCTCCAACTGATAGCAAGCATCGTCTTTTTCCACCACATATACCAATTATATGCTTCTCCTTCCATTTTCATGGAAGCATGCTTAATTTTTTCGTCATCACTAGTAATGTCATAAATCTCAAAATATTCTTCCGCTTTATTAAGCCATGCAACGCTATTTTTTTCATTACCATCAAACTTGGGTAGCTCGATTTTGGCTTTTCGCTGATATGCTAATGGTGGAACAAGAAGAGGATATTGATTAGAAAATGCATTCCAAAGCTGCTTATTTTGAAAATCTACATTACTATCTTATTGATGATGTGGGGAATCCATTTTTTCCTGATGCTCTTCTGAGTTCCCTGAATCTGCGAAATTTTTTTGTTGATTTTGTTCATTGTTAGGAAATATTGGGGATTGTGTCTGACTTAACTTATCTATCTTATCATTTAGCTTATTGAAGAGTTTTGTGGTCTCATGATGATTTAGCCACATTTGTCTTTCTATTCGATTTGTCGTGTCATGAACCTTTTTGATGTCGTCGGAGTGTCCTGCAACTGTACCTTCAAGATCAACTAATCTTTTTCCGAATTCTTCGGAATTATTATCTGCCCCCCGAGACTACATTTTTTCACACATAGACACGATGAAAGACATTGAATGTGAGGAGGTGGGGGTTTTTCCGCCTTCCTTTTTTTTTACTCACCACCACCTAAACTAATTTTTTTTTAAATAATAATAATATTAACACATATTATTTTATTATTTAAACTATATATATATATATATATATACTATGGGAAAAAAATATATTTTGGAAAAAGTCACCGTTGTTTTAAAAGGGTGAATATCATGGGCATTAATATACCTAAAACCATATTTAAACCATTTAGGCTCACCCTATCTATTCCTTTTTACTTTGTCTTCACATGTACGTATATGTACTTCTTTATATATATATCTCTCTTTTTACTTTTTCTTTTGGAACTATTTTCTTTTAAATATTTTTTTTTTTTTCCTTTTAATTTATTTAAAGGAATTTTGGAATTAAGGAATTACAAGAAAATTCCAAAATTGCAGATTTTTTTTAAAAACAAGTGCTTGTGGGTATCAACATTTGTTTTTTAAAAAAGAAGAAGGAAGAACTATATATACATTAATAAAATAAAAGAGAGAAGGAAAGTTAACATAAGGGGGGAAATAAATTAAAAAGGGAAAAAAATATTTAAAAGAAAAAAAGTAAAAGTAAAAAGAGATATATATATATATAAAGAAGTACATATACGTACATGTGAAGACAAAGTAAAAAGAAATAAGGAAGAGTAATTGCTCATGGTTTACAAGCTCGTGGTTTTGGAGCCCATGGTAATTGCCCATGGTATTAAAACCCATTCACCCTTTTCAAAACAACGTGACTTTTCAAAGTTAACAAAAAATTTTCCCCATATATATATATATATATATATATATATAATTCAAATAATAATATATATATATATATATTATTATTTCAAAAAAAATTAATTTAATTAATTAATTAATTTAAAAAAAAAAGAAGGGAAAAACTAGCAGAAAAATATTCCCCACCTCATACACGTTCAATGTCTTCATCGATGTCAATGGCCAAATTCCAGAAGAAATTGGTGGATCTCGAGAAATAAGTCAATAATAATTCCGAAGAATTCGGAAAAAGATTAGTCGATCTTGAAGGTATAGTTGCAAGACACTCCAACGACATCAAAGAGGTTCACGATACGACAAATCGAATAGAAAGACAAATGTGGCTAAATCATCACGAGGTCACAGAAAAGCATAGCGAATCAATGAACAAGATGGCAGAGCATAGCGAAGCAATAAACAAGATGACAGAACTCTTTGATAAGATAAATGATAAGATAGTTAAGTTAAGTCATACACAACCTCCAATATTCCCAAATGTCGAACATAATCAACTAAGAAATGCAGCTAATTCAGATCATAATCATGAATATAACATGTTTGAAAAAGAGTAATTAAATGAGGTTGAATTGGAATTCAGCTCACATGAAAACTATAGTGTTGAAATACCTAGAAGTAGAGACTCTGAGATCAACCATGAAAATTATAGAGTTGAGAAACCAAGAGAAGAAAATACAACTCAATCCACTAATAAAGCTAGTAATGCAACAACAAAAGTTATTGAGAACGTTGATATAAATGAAAATCGAATGGCAGAAAAAGAAATAATTTTGGTATTCAACGTGACTTCTATCACAAATGCAACAACAGACATAGTCATTGAAAATGAAAGAAACCATGAAAATATAGATTCTTATAAACAACCAAATGTTTCATCCCTGGAATTGAAAGAAAAATGTGAAGAGATAAACACATTCGAAGCCACTGATACAGTGCCAGAAGTTGTTGAGGCCTTCGATGTTGACGCAGATATGATTATTAAGAAGGAAGCGTTTGATGATGAGGAGAAGTTGCATTGAACAATAATTGTTGGTAACTTACCTCTAAATCTAAAGAGAAATCACGAAAAATCACCAGAAGAACAAGGAATAGTTAGGAAACACGAAAAAGTCTTCCAAGACCTGCCAATAAAAATACCTCCTAATAAGGAACATCAACATCCAATAGAAGTCAAGAAAGGACCCGACCCTGTCAATATTAAATCTTGTCGCTATCCACATCACCAAAATATTGAACTCGAGAATATGCTCCACGATCTTTTTAAAATGTGGGAAGCAAGAGCTCGCCACTCGAGAAACCCAGGCATTCGTCAACATTGTCCATTATTACGTATACTTTATAAGTATATATTATTATTGATAAAATATGAGAGATTATTACAATGGGGAATCACCGAGGCTTTAAATATAGCCTCATGGTGTCCCTTGGTGAAGAGGCATGATATTTGATCATGCCCTTTCACTTAATAAAACCTAAGATAACTATATCTAACTAATAATTAATAAAATATACATAAAATTGCCCCTCTCTTAAAGATGCTTTGTCCTCAAAGCATACGTAATGATGGACAACATTGATGAAAGCCTGGGTTTCTCGAGCAGCGAGCTCTTGCTTCCCACATTTTAAAAAGATCATGGAGCATCTTCTCAAGTTCAATCTTTTGGTGATGTGGATAGTGACAAGATTTGATATTGAAAGGGTCAGGTCCTATTCCTAGAACTGCTGGTTATTCTTCATTGTTCCTTTTTAGATTTAGAGGTAAGTTACCAACAATTATCGTCTGATGTAACTTCTCCTCATCATCAACAGCTTCTGGCGTTGTATCAGTGGCTTCGGATGTGTTTGTCTCTTCACATTTTTCTTTCAAATCTGAGGATGAAACATTTGGTTGTTTATAAGCATATGTATTTTCATGGTTTCTTTCATTTTCAATGACTATGTCTGTTGTTGCATCCGTGATAATAGTCACGTTGAATACCAACATTGTTTTTTTTTCTGCCATTGGATTTTCATTTATATAAACGTTCTCAATAACTTCTATTGCTGCATTACTGGCTTTATTAGTGGATTGAGTTGCATTTTTTTTATTTTTTTATTTATTTTTTATTTTTTTATTTTTATTTATTTATTTATTTTGTTGATTTTAATGCATTATATTTTTATGAAATTATGAAAATAGTTTCTAAATGCAATATATATAAAACAAATATTGGTTAGAGAGAAAATGATTTATGCATATAGAAAAAATGAATAACGCATACAATCCATGAAGATGATAATGTCAATTAAACATAAATTATTTACTAGGCTTTTTAGTTATGATAAGGTAATAGACTATTTTTTTGGAAATACTAAGAGGGGAGTGAATTATTATGTCACTTCAATTAGTTAATTTTAATCTTCAGAGCATTAAGTACCATTAACATTAGATCAAAAATGTGAATAATCATCTCATCACATGAATAGTTAACAACACCATTCAATAATGCACAACATCAAATACAATATACAAGAGATTTTTAGCTAAAAACCCTTCTGGGAGAAAAACCACAAAACACTTTTAATATATGTCTTAAAAATTACATCAACAAGAAACTCCAACTTCCGAGCTTCTCTAGCAACAATAGGAAGGAGGCTCCAACCCCCTGATTTATAAGCTCCAACTGAAAGGATGCTCCAACCCCCTGATTTACTGGCTTCAACTAGAAGGGTGCTCTAACACTTTGATTTACCAAATCCAACTAGAAGTAGGATCCAACCCCTTGGTTTTATCAATTCCAACTAAAATAATGCTCCAAAACCTTGATTTACCAGCTCCAGCTAGGAGGCTTCAACCCCCTAGTTTTACCAATTCCAACTGAAAGAATTTTCCAACACCTGTAAGCTCCAACTTTTTGTAGCACCACCCTACCACCCTGAAGATAGAAGATATCTAAATAATATAGATTACCATGTTGTAGATCACACTTCCTTTTGAAACATCAATTTTCCACTACGCTTGATCACTGTCGTCACTCTATTCTCACTGTTGCCACTACATTGATACTGTTTCCACCTTCAATGAATACCTTATCTAAAATAAAAATGGAAAACCATAAATTCTGAAAATATGTCACAAACTCCCTATCTTCCTTAGAAACATACAAACCCTGTTATTCTTTTGTATAAGATGAAAATCCACTGATTTTACTGTTCAAATACTTTAACAAGCAATAGATATAGTTACCCCTGTAGAAAAAACCCTAGTTCTAGGAAATATATCAATACTGAGCAAAAACCATGATCTCTGCAATAAACATCCTCATCCTATCATTAGCATCCATTCCTTGGCAAGACCAATAGATTAGTTATGAACTCAATAAATTTGCATTGGAAATACTCTGCTTACATGCTTACACCCTTGTGAGTTTAGAATTAACAATGAAAACTAAACATATCTGTTAAACCCTAGTTCCTTCATCAATTATTCTATCATCAACAATATACTCGAGAAATAAAAGCCTATTAGTTACTTTGGTCAATATTCTAGTTTTCTTGTGGCCTCGTTATACACTTACTTTTACATCGACATCTGCAATAATATCACAACAAGAATATTTGGGTAATAAATACCTTAGCAAAAAATAGAAAAAAAAACATACTTCACTAAATTACTCAACAGGAAACTCCATTAGTAAGAATTCACTCTCACATCTTTAGCAATGTAACAACTGGTATTTCATTTGAAACCATCTAGCAGAACAAGCTATGAAAATCAACCCTGACCCTTCATAAATCCCTTAAGAACTCAATATTTTAAGCTATACTTTGTTGATTTTTGTAGCTTGGGAGGTGCTCCAAGCCTTGAGGATAAAGGGTTTGGAGGAAGGAGCTCCACAAGTGGCCTTGTGGGCTTGAAACTCAAGCCTTGGGTTTTGCACCCAAATTTGTTGGGCCAAAATTGTGACGATAATTTAATAGGTGATGGATGAAGATGATAGAGGATGTTGAGATGAATCCAAAACATAGAGAATAATCAAATTTTGAGTTTTCAAAGTGAAGTTATGAATTTTTGAAGTTTACATGTGGGTTTGTGCATCATAATACAAGTTGACCTTGTTGTTGGAAATCTCAAGAGTGGGCTAGATGTTGGACATGAGACATGTATAAATAAGAGTTGTTGGGAGGTCATTTAGACATATCCAAGGAGCAATATAATCATAGAATACATCTGCAATTGAAAAACAAGTCGGAGGGAGGATGAAAGGAGGCATGGAACACTATTTTGGGCCTACTTAGGGTGTGAGTTCCCTGAGCTATAGGGTTGCAGGTCAAGAGCATCCAACAAAGTTTTTTGGATGTCTTTTTGAATAGTATCGGAGTAGACCAAATGTGCAGGTCCTAGACGTAGTTTAGAGGTAGGTTTCAAGGTGATTTTTCTGCATATTTGTGTATGGGATCTCTGCTAGAGGTGGTCCACATACTACTTGATCCAAAATATTTTTCTTTGAGATGTATTAAAGAATTACATGTAAAATTTCATCTTAACCATCAAACTTAAAAGGCATGACATAAGAAGAGAGAATCATATAAAATCATGCAAGAATACAAGGAATTGATATGGGAGTTCGTCCAGGAGGGACTACATCTCCGGGCCCTGCTCAATAAATGGGGAGGCCCTCTTTCATTAAGTGGAAAATAAAATGAAAGTACAAGCATTAATGAAAAATTACACCCTTATACCTCCATAGGTAAAAGTTCCCTAAAATTGGAGATTTATGATGAATAAATGGACAACATTTTTGGACTTGTGGCACTGAGAGGTGCTAAATCCATCTAAAATTTGCTTGATTATGACACCAAACAAATCTGGCACATCTGGAAATGGGTTCAGTTCATGGTTCTACCCCCTGCTGCAAGGCGCTGAAGGTTCCACTATATCTATTACATCGTGCCACTCCTGGCCTGCCTGGGTGAACTTATGAATTGTAGGATTAAATAATAAAAGGCAGGCGGACTCCCCAAGGAAGTCCGTTGGCTGAATTGGTTGAGATCCTTTGTTTGAGGGAGGGGGTAGGGTGGTCAAACCCTGCACCCTCCATAATAAGTCGAAATTGGTTTTAAACCCAACGAACATCGTTTTAAATGGGCCGCCATTGATGTTAGGTGGGGGTCCAGACTCCTATTGGGCAGACAAACCAGTTATATGGTGCAAAGTGTAAAGGGTATGAGGGGCAGCAGGGGGTTTGTAGCCCGTGCCCCACCTATTTTACATTGTTTTATATTGCATATGGTGGGTGGTGGGGTCATGGTTGTTGGTCCACCCATTTAAATAATATTTTTTTTACATGTTCGTTGGGTAGGGTGGGGGTCATGGCTCGCCTTACCTTTTTTTTAATATTATGTTTTATTTTATAAACCAACCACTCATTTTTGAAAATTTTGGAACATGAACGAAGGAGAGATTTTAACCGTCCCACAATTTCGCCCGGAATCCGGCCAGAGTTGGCCAAAATCTGGTGGTCTAATTTCTGCAAATTTGTCACCTCCTTAAGCTGCCACATCATTAAGTCAACCCTAAAAATTTGACTGCTTATAACTCCTCCATACAGACTCGGAATTAAGTGTCATTTGTGTCGCTGGAATTAGAAAGACGAGATATTCAACTTAACACCGAGTTTTCCACATTTCCGACACTTTGATTTTTGAGCCTTTGTACTTAAGCCACTTGTACTTGGACCTATATGATCCTCCTTGATTATTCCTGCCCAATGAAGAGCTTTTGGACCCCCAAAATCCTTATCAATCAACAGGCAGGTGAGGGAATTGCTCCCTCACCTTCTTCTTTTAAAGCCATTTAGATTTACTTGGGTTCATCCCTTTGAAACCAACACGGAGATATTCCACATCTCCTCATCATCCAGTCCTAGTTCTTTGATCGAGAATTATGTCTTTTGGAAATTCATCGTGATACTCTGGAGAAAATTCATCCACTTTAGGCACCGATCCTACCTCCTTGGTGTCCATAATCAATGGTGGTTCATAAAGCTTCATATTTTTGACATTCACGACCGAGTACATCTATGTATACAGGAAAATCAAGCTAGAAAGAATTATTCCCAATATTCTCCAATATGGTAAATGGACCATACCAGATTGGTCACAATTTCTTGCCTAACCCCTTCATTCGATTCTTGCTGATATGGAACGACACCTTGTCACCAACTTGAAATTGATAATCGACTTGGTGCTTATTATGTCAGGCCTTATATCAAGCCTGAATCTTTTCCAAATGCTCTTGCACTTCTTCGTGAATTGTTTGTATCCGCTGGATGAAACGTTGTGCTTTGTTCCTATCATCAAGTCCATTAGCATATTCATCCCTTCCATAGATCATGTCAAAAGGGTCCTTTGGTAGGTAACCAAAACATGTCTCAAATGGTGAGCACTACGTAGAGGAATGCACTACTCGGTTGTAGGCGTGCTGCACATATGGAAGATGCTTATCCCACAACTTGGGATGTTTGCTGCAATAGCCCCGTAACAAGTGTACCATGGTACGGTTGATGACCTCTACATGTCCGTCAGTTTTTGGATAGAATGTCGTACTTATCTTCAACTTGGTGTCCATCATTCACCACAAGCTCCAAAACTCTCCAAGGAAGCGAGAGTCTCGATATGACACAATAGATGTGGGCAACCAAAATTGGACCCAAACAAACTGAAAGAAAAGATAAGCAGTCTTCTCTGCAGTGACCTGCTTTTTACAAGGCATTAATATGCACATTTTTCTAAAGCGGTCTACTACAACATAAAAATAGTCGTGACCCCTTTTAGACATAGGAAAACCTCCTACAAAGTCCATCGACACACTTTCCCATGGACAAACCAGAATAGGGAGTGGTGTGTAGAGCCCAAGTTTTATATTAAAGGGTTTTGAAACAGAACACATTACACATCCCTTTACAAATCTATTTACATTTTTTTTCATATGGGGCCAAAAGAAAAACATTTGTAAATGACATAAGGTTTTTTCGACACCAAAGTGACTTGACACAAGAGAGGTGTTTGCCTCTCGAATTACATGTACCCTTTTTGTTGTGGGTATGCACAATTTTCCAAGGTGATACAACAACTTTCCCTACAAATGATAGTTGTCCAACTATGATCCATGAGTTAGTTTTGCATATATTGCTTTAAAGTCATCATCGTTTGCGTATTTTTCAAGATAACATTCAAAAGACAATGAATCATTACGAAAAATAATAGAAGCAGCAATAGGAGGGTGAGAGAGCATATCTGCTACTTTTTTGCTAGTGCCCTTCTTATACTTTATTACCAAATGAAAATGTTGTAGAAAACCCATCCACTTGAAATGACAAGACTGTTTTAGCTTGATTTGTTGTTGAAGGTATTGCAAGGGCTGCTGATCCATATGGATAATGGTTTCCTTTTTGATCAGGTAGTGTTTCCACTTTTTTCACACTTTGGGCCAATGTCATACAATTACTTGTCATAAGTGGGGTAATTGATGACAGCATGGGAGAACTTCTCCGAATAGTAAAATATCGTCTTCTTTTGTTGCAAAAATACAGCTCCCATGGCATACCCACTGGCATCAGTTTCGATCTCAAAAGGCTACTGGAGATTGGGTAAAGCCAAGATTGGTGTGGTGTTGATTTTCTCTTTCAGTGCTTCGAAGGACTTCTGCTGCTTTCCTCCCCACTGAAAAGCCTTTTTTATACTTGTCAGTGTGTTTAAGGGTGGTGCAATAACGGATAAGTTGGAAATGAATCTCCTCCAGTACTATACTGCACGTAGAAATATACGGACCTCTGTTACATTGGTAGGCTTAGGCCATTTTACAATCACCTCAACTTTAGAGGGGTTTATTTTTAATTGACCATTACCAACAATATGACCTAGGTAAACCAAAGAGGTTTTCACGAACTCACACTTTGACAATTTTACATACAATTCTTCTCTTTTTAATACATCAAGCACTTTCTTTACATGGCATACATGTTCATCCCAAGTCCTATTAAAGAAAAGAATATCATCTAAATATACAAGGACAAATTCATCAATGAAAGGCCTAAAAAGATCATTCATGACCCTCATGAATGTGGCTGGAGCATTTCACATTCCAAATGGCATCACCATCCATTCGAACAACCCCTTTTTGGTCTTGAAGGTGATTTTCCACACGTCCTACTATGAAATTCTAACCTGGTGATAACCACTACGCAAATCCAGTTTGGTGAAATAGATATCATTATTTAATTGATCTAACAAAGCATTAATGCGAGGGATAGGGTATTGGTTCTTCACCGTGATTTTGTTTAGCGCCCAATAATCCACACACATCCTCCATGTGCCATCTTTCTTAGGTACTAACACGATCGACGAGCCGCATGGCGAAGTACTTGGCCAGATGACCCCTTGGTTCAACCATTCCTCTACCTAACTTTTGATCTCCTCCATTTTGATAGATGACATCCTATACATACCAATGTTTGGAAATGGAGCATCATGCTGCAAATGGATCTCATGTTGGACTTCTCATTTCGGAGGCAATCTTCTGGGTTCCTGAAAAAACTCATCATAGCTAGAAATAAATTCACATAATTCCTTTTTATGAGCTGGATCACATCCTCTGAAAGCGTCAGATGTTTATGCATCTTTTTCTCTCACAACCATGAGAAAACACCCCTTGCTAGAATTCACTAATCTCTTCATCTATCTTGCACTTACAAGATTGGCACTGATCTTGGTTTGATGAGCTCTTACAACATACTCTACCCCATCTTTTGTGATTTGGTATTTATTTTCATGTCGAAAGAAAAATTCTTTCCTATCATAAATATAGGGACTCCCTAACACAATACCACAAATATCCAAGGGTATGAAATCCAGTTCTACTTCATCCAATTTTTTAGAAGCAATTATAAAATTTAACCTTACATTGCTTGGTTACATTCAATTCTACTTTGTCATGTATCCATCCAAGCAGATAAGGTTTCGGCTGAGGCTTAACTTATAAGCCTAACTTTTTAACCAAGGATTTTGAGATTAAATTTTTTTGAGAGCTTGAATCAAATAGAGTTTCTACTTTTGTATGATTTATGACAACTCTATTATGAAAAAACTCAATTCTCTTTCATTCGTTAGGAAGAGGCTTGTTAATTTTGGACAACTAGGTCCAAACTCCATGTTGTGATGCTCAGATGAAGATACCAATATTTTTATTGGGTTCCTCTTTAGGAGATGTGAAAGATCGATCTAAAGATCATCTTGGGTTCCTCTTTCTCGATGTGCAGGTTGGCCTTAAGGTTTTACACCCCTAGAAAATGTGTTACACACCCTCACTGATGGATATAAATAAGGTCAACGTGGGAGGAAATTTTACTCAACTCATCATCACACATACTCTCTCCTCTTTTGATTGGTTCGAGCTACTTGGAGGCAATTTTCTGTTCACACGTGGGAGAAGGACGTTGAATTTTCTGCTGCAGCTAGGTGTTACACAGCGTTTTGTCACCGTCCCTATAATCCCTCGTCCCGTACATTGGAGGACTATTCCCGTGACCCGTGAATAGTAAAATGTCCTGAAAACACCTTCATGGCATCCTCTTGCATAAGGACAAACATACTCTTGAAGAACATTTCCTCTGAAAAACCCTAAAAACATATGTTTTAGCCTTGGCACAACTAGCCAGTTCATCCCTCACACCAATGGGGGAAATCCACATTAGAGGGCGCGCCAACTGGCGCTCTGCCCCTGTGTTTTACTTGCGCCAAGCTTATTAAGGGATTTTTTTTAAAAATAAATGGCGGAAGTTTGATTCTAACAAACTCCAGAATGAATCTTCAAAAGGATTTGAGTGGTTTGGCTCCAGATCTCCATGTATAGGAAGTGGTTTTCCACCTCTCATGGAACCTTCCTAAGAGATAGGACATATCCCATGATTATAGGGATCCCAATGTCCCTTCCTCCATCTATAAAAGATTGCCCTCTCCATTAGCAAGCTAGCTGAACTTGTAGGAAGGAAACTATAGCTGGGCAACTATTAAGAGCTAAAACGAAGAGAATCCCATAAAAGAGAGAGCTTCGTCCAGATTCCCCACAGGCTTTGTTGAGACACGCTCCGCTGTAAGCACTGCCAAAGGAAGATCACAGCGTTAGAGAATTTGGTTGTAATCTCCCTTTTGTCATTTATAATATAAGTGACTCTGATTTTGGTTCCATTCTTGTGTTTACTCTTTTATGTAATGCAACGAATTATATCTTCTCTGACTGATACATAGTTACATGCTTTCAGTATTACGTTGTATGTCGTCATTTCTCTGCGTGTGTACAGGTGTCCGGGTGTGACGAACAAAAGGATTGTGATTTGTCAGGCTAGGGATGAGGAGCGCCGCTTCTTCATTGACAAAAACAACATGGGATTCAAGGTAGGCTACTTATCGTGATCTTTGTCTTTCTTGTAACTAGGAACCAACGTCATTGCGTGATTCGATTGTTGCTAGACCCAATCTAGGGCTAGTGGGATCACCTCTGTCCGCAAAGGGGATTTACCTCCTCAACAATTTGGCGACTCCGTTGGGGAATCAGTTGGAGTTAGTCTTTCCTCTTTTGGTTTTTTTTGGATTTTGATTGATTTATTTGCTTTTCTGGTCCACCTTTCTTGGTGTTAAACCCCTGTTCAGCCCCCAAAAGACCAGATCCAGTCTCTTTTTGTCCATTTTCATTATTTTTCTAGGGTAAAATCAATTGGTGCAGTTTTTCTCCTGATAGTCATGCCAGCTAGTGCTTTTTTCTAGTTAGGCCCTCATGCCATTGCCTTTTTGGCGCAGATCATAGCCAAACAGGCGCGCCAACTCTACTTGGTGTTAGGGTTTTCTTACTTTTGGGCTCTTTAAGCTTGATTTTTGGTCCTCATGTCATTTTTCTTATTGATTGAGTGCCTTGGAGTCATTTTTTACTGTGTTTGGCCCTTGTCCTTTGGTTGTTTTCCCTTTACTGTCAGTTTTGCATTTTAGCCCTAGGGCTTCTAGGTGTTTTAGTGTGTTGAGCCTCCCGTGGGAGTTTTGGGTCCTTGCTTTCTAGGTCAAATTTTTTTTTGCTTCTCTGCATTCGTCTTGTTCAATCCCATTAAATCATTGCGTTAATTGCGTTAATTGAGTGATTTTCCTTTCTTTCATTTGATTTCACTTTGTGTTACTCCAAGCCTAGATTACATGGTTTGTTTGAGTCTCTTTCGAGATTCTTCTTCACTTTGAGGGATTTTGTCATTGGTTTGAGTCTTGATTGTGTACGTTTGTATTGAGTGAACTTGTTTGTTTCAGCTCTCTCACTATCATTTCTCGAATTGGTTTTTTCATTAGTTTTTCATTCATTTAGTGCATTTTCTCTAAAATATTGAAAAATACAAAAACAAAATCTTTTCCTTTTTTATTGGCATAGTGAAAATTGAAAGCTCTTTCGCATTACTAGTGTTATATAACTCTAGAGAGAATTTTTGTAGCTTCATTAGGTTGCATTTGAAACAGTAGTGGACGTTTTTGTGGGTTCATTTTGTGGTCATTTGAAAAGCTCTCAACTCTCCCATAGATAGCTCTTCATTGAACAAAGTGATAGTTTGTGGCATGTAGTTTTAATTTAGAGGTTTTAAGAGATCCAACATTCGATAGGGCCTTGAAAGTGAAACGTAAATTGAATATCAAATTTAAAATTTATTGAATTAACCTAAGGCAACATTGAAACATTAACAGAGCATCTAGTAGTCTAAGGTAGAGACGTGTTCCGATGTCTTTAAGCCTAGCAGTTGTCGCTCACCATCTGGCTACAGAAAATGCTATTACAGACTTTTTCTCCCCGTACCGTCGCGTATATAAAGGGAGACCCCATTAGGTTGCAATCCTTTATCTGTAAGAAGCCGAGTCTACCGCCTTTTACCCGTGATACACTGGACACAACATTCGGAGAGATTACCTGCACGTACGTTAAGTCCTTGGTTGATTTCTCTTTCATTTTTACCAAGGTGTATATGGTAGTTCACGGATATTTGGTACACCCATTTGCCTAGATTACCAGAGCAGTCATTTTGATCTTTACCGACTCACTAAATTTGAAAAGATCATCAAGCGCTTGTCCTTTCACGCTTGTTTCCAAATTGAAAGTGATAAAGTCACCTTTTACTCGTTTCTAGACTCTTAAAACATAAAATGGTAAAATTTCCAGTTTCAATGTGGTAAAATTAATCACCTACGATCACACGCCCATTTAGAGATTGATTTTTCGGCCTGTTGCTATTTGCCCTGGTTTTTTCCCATGTGTCTTTGTTTTCATCTCTTCCTCTTTTGGTTATAGTCATAGTGGATGAACCCTCAGTTTTGTCTATTGGTAGTCCTTACATAGACGATTCATCAGAGGTCTCCCAGTCCTCTGCTAAGTATCAGCAACACATTATATCCGAGTTTCTCGACGGGGGACCAGTTATATCTGAACTTCCCTTTGGAGGACAAGTTGACTTCAATTGGCCCTTGTCCAACGCTTGGTTTGGATTTAGAGTAGGGGAACACTTCCCTCCTCTTACATTGGGATCACCTTTTTTGGCTGCTATTATACCTCCTAGTCCTCATCGTCTTTTAGAAGATCTTACGGTAGGGTCAAATATGGACTCATCCAATCCTTCTCTTAGTGAGGGAATTCCTACTTCTGGTGAAGAATACCAGCTTTTCCCCGAAGACATCCCCGAACCTTCTGTTATGTCTTCTCCTAGTCCTTCGCTCCTAGCTGGATATAGGTCTTTAATTCAGGTCATGGCCGCTATTGCCTCTATCGGAGTATCGACTCAGTCCACAAGGCCGACCATTCCCACATTGGGGATGTCGCCATCGATGCCTCTCACGGCATCTCCTTTTGTTACATCGGCACCTATTAGACCTATTGTCTACGTGGCTGCATCTACGCCTATCATCACTACTCAGTCAGCTAGGACCTTGTCAGTTCTTGAAGATGTTTATATAGCTTCTGCTATTTCGGAGAACATTTCTCCTGAGGAGTATCATCTTTCTTTACAGCCGTCAACCTTCGAGGTTGGTCAATCCTCTCAGGATCTTAATCGTCCTTAATTTTCCCATTATGGACCAGATGGTTCCCAGATCTACGTATTTCCATATCAATATGATGAGCAGGGAAATCCCCTTCGTTTTCCTGCTCCTGAGGCTTATCAGTATATTAACAGTTTTTTGTCTACCCAACCTAGGCAACCTTCTAATCAAAAAGGGAAAAACCTTCAGGGAAAACCTTTGTTTCAGCAAGGATATGCTTCTGGTCCACAAGGACAACCCTTCCAGGGACAACCTTCGGCCCAACCAGGTTATGCATATGACCCACAAGGACAACCCTTACAGGGACAACCTTTGGTCCAGTAGGGATTGTTGTACGGTCCGCAAGGGCAGTCTTACAATCCTCAAGGTCAACCTCTGCAACCTCACCCTGTGGTCCAACCAGGGCAACCTCAAGGACCGACAGGGCAATCGGGGTATCAAATTGGACCTTTGTACAGTCCTGGGAGGCAAACCCATCCTTCTCAACTGTTGGTGCAACCTCAGCAACCTCATTTTCCAATTGGTAAAAATGTTTCACAGCCAGGGCCATCTTATGGTCCTGTCACAAGTCAACCTGGTTATCAGGCACAACCTGGTCCTCTGCCGCCATCAGGCCAACCTACTCAGTCGGGGCATCCTAGTGTCCTTCATCAACTGGGTCAACCTATTCAACCAGGAAAACCTGTTCAGCTAGGTCAACCTGTTCAACCAGGGAAACCTGCACAACCAGGTAAAATTGTTCAACCAGGAAAACCTGTTAACCCTGCTCAACAAATGATCTATTCTATGCCACAGCCAAATCCACCTATGCACCCGACTTATCAAACTCAGCAGGGTCCCACTTACCAGTAGCACGTTCGACCCCAAGACAGCTATTACCTTCAAGGTTAGTCTCGACTGATTTACAACCCGGCCCAAGGTTCTGGTTATTACCTTCAACAGCCAGGCTACACTTATACTCCGCAGTCAAATCCATACACTGCTCAAACGGGGCCCACATATAATTAGAATTAGTACCCTATTTATCATCCCCCGTATCCTGGTTTTCAGCGGCCATATCAACCCAATTATACGGCTTATACCCCCTATGATCAAAATCCTCTGGGACAGAACCAATGGGGGCGGAGTTATGCTCAAACAGGTTGGATTATAGGTATAGGTCCTTATCGTGGACCTGGCATGCCTTTTAACCCTCAATTTCCTTTTCTCGCCACGTTGGAATTACCAGACGTATCCAAATTGACTAATGATCCGATTCTTCATAATCCATATTGGCCTGTGGTTCCGACGAAGGTGCCTAGTGATTGTCCTAAATTTGAGGGTAAATCTGGAGAAGACCCCCAAGCACATGTCATGACATACCATTTGTGGTGTTCTTCGAACTCTTGGATAGATGACTCGATCCATCTACGTCTTTTCCAGCGCACTCTCACCGATGTTGCTGCTAAATGGTACATAGAACTACCCCATGGTATTTTTCAAGATTTTAATACTCTAGCTATGGAATTCCTGACGCATTTCTAGTTACCAATTCGTTATGAAGCTGAGACGCATCTCTTGACATCTCTGAAACAGGACAAAGCCACTCATATTTTAGATCATATTCATGAGTGGAGACGTCGTCATCGTCTGATCAAGTTTGATATTCTTGATTAGCTTCTAACCCACTGGTTCACTACCTCCTTTGTCAACAATATTGCACATGATATTACTATGGGGGCATGTGTAACCGAGGAAAAAGACATTGCGCATGCCCAGTACCTCGATTTAGTGTACTCTCAGTCCGACACGTTATATGATATCTTGACTGATGCCACGTGACCAGGGACCTCTAAAGCACCAACTACCTCATCAGTTGACAGTGTTTTTGGTTCCATCTCACAGACTTCTCGCAAGTCTTCTAATGTGAAGTAGAAATTGAATTCTTCCAACAATTCTGCTCCTCCAGCTACTCCAGATTCTGGTAAGACCGTAGATGTCAATGCTGTTCAGGCCAATCCTGCGGACAAGACTTCCAAAGGGAAGAAGAAGGGAAAAGGCAAAGCCAAATCTGATGCCCCAAAACTAGAATCCTCCAAACCACATGTTGATGATGGTTCACAACAAAAACCGAAGTACCCTTGCCTGATCTGTGATGAAGACCACTACACCAAAGAATGTCCCCGACAATCTGAGGTTAGTCAACTTCTTAAGGCTCTAAGGGAACTCCGATAGTTCTTAAGGAAATTTTTCCATCTCAGCAGACCTAGATGGTCAAGTAGCCTTCACCATCTACACTATTTTGGTCTCAGGTTTTCATGATGAATGGTGCTGCACCTGTTTCTATTGCCACTCGGTCGAAGGATTATGCCAGATCACGCCAAGCAGCTGGGAAGGAAGTCATTGATGGTCCGCCTCCCCCACCTACCTCTTGTTTAATCAAAATTGAGAAGCCTAGTGTTGAACCCGTTGTACGACCACCTTCCAAAGGTTTTCTCCGAAAGTCTTCCTATAATCCAAATGCCCGTTCTGCTCAGCATTACAGCATTGTTGAGGATTTGGCATAAGCGCCTTCTGCAATGTCTGCATTGGAAGTGCTTCAGAGTTGCCCATTTGAACGGAAAGCTCTGTTATCTACAATCAGCGGCATTAATCCCGCTGATTCTAGCATTCTCACCTTTGATCTAGAGAATCCTGTCCCTCGACTTCTGCACCAGATTTCCCTTGTGTTAATTTCTGGACATGTTCTATGCCATTTCAAATTAGGGCACAATACTGAAGAAGATATAACATGCTAATAGATCGATAGAAGACAAGCCAAAACAGAGATAATGAATGGTGGCGTTATGGCGATTAGCAGGATGCTTCTACTAGCAAAGTCTCCAATAGGTCATTCAACTAAGCATGTCACACATAACCCTAGAACAACCCAAACAAAGAATACACAGCTCCAATTCCATCAAGAGAGAGAGAATTCCTCCACCAAAATGTGTGTCAAATGAACTTTAAGTCTCTCCAATATATAGGAATATTTGGGGGTGTGTGACACGTCCTTTAAGACATTTAAGTCTATATTTTATTCTAGGTCGACCTAGCACATAAGTGGAATAAATTCAAAGTACATGTTCTGCTCATCCGATCAAGATGATCTTTAGATCAATATTACACCTCTCCAAAAGAGGAATCCAATAAAAATATTGGGATCGTCATCTGAGTAGCACAACCCAGAGTTTGGACCTAGTTGTCCAATTTTAACGCTCCCTCTCAACTAGGGACAACTCCGTCCACAAGTGCAATCCAAACATCGTGCGTCATCTTGTCGTAACTTGCTTTTCTAGCCTCTTTATTTCAGAACAGAAGTGGGTCAGTCACAAAGACATCATTCTCAGCTAACAGATTTAGCCCAGAGGTCAAAACCTCTATCTAACTCACAAAGAGTCTCCAACCAACCCGAAGTTGGTTCATCTGACCCGAAGTCAGGCAGAGGTCCGAGACCTCACAAGACTTGATCCCAAATCAAGTGGTTGGACCGTTCCATCCTAGATAGAGATTACAGAAATCTATGATGCATCCATCATTCTTTGCTACTAGTCTCTAGCTTTTCCCACCTCATTGGCCAAATGAGAGGTACTTCCCATGAGCCCTGAACTCAATGGGTAGGATGCATACGGGGCACAGATAATGAGAGGAGAACCAACTCAATAATCACAATGGTGGGGTCCAAGCACACCAACAAGGTTTGGCAAGCCTATCCTTGTGGTTGCTCATAGCTCCGAGAAGCTGTCCCCAAAGCCCACTTGGAGCTCCCAGAGCTCATCGTCCAACAGGATCCTCAGAATAGGATCGTTCCATGATTCCAAGATTCTTACGGAAGGTTAGGAACACGACCTTCCCTAAGGGCATAGTGCGAATATCTGTGACCTGCTCATCATTTCCTATATGATCGAGCCTTACGACGCCTTGCTGTACCATATCTCGGATAAAGTGGTACCAGCCATCAACATGCTTGGATCAATCATGGAACCCGAGATTCTATGACAAATGAATCTCCCTCTGGTTATCTCAAAGGATAATGGTGGCATCTAGCACATGCTCGAACAACTCACTGAAGATCTTTCGCAACCAAGTGACTTCACAACGGGTCATACATGCTGCAATGTATTCCACCTCAGCGGTGCTCAAGGCTATCGACTTCCTTTTCCTGCCCAAAACAGATCTACTTGTGAAGTAGCATCCATACGTGCTCTTATGATCCACCACACTGCCAGCCCAATCGAAATTAGTATATCAAGGAGTGTTATACTCCTGACAGTGTATATCAGCCCATGGTCTATCATGCCACCGAGATATCTCAAATTTTTCTTGGCACCAACCCAGTGAATGTTATGATCAACCATGTGTTGACTCAAGGTGTTCACTACACAACATACGACCGAACAGGTGTTTCATTAAGAATGACAGAGCCCCTACGAGTTGACAATACTTAGTAGGATTTGCTAACCCGGCCCAACAGTGCTGCCACTTAACTTATTTGAGCTTCATCGGTGTTGACACGGACTTACAGTCCACCATATCAAATTTTCAAAAGCTTCACAATGTGTTTTCCTTGAGAAATGAAAATCTCACCAGGTCTCTGCCAGACCTCTAGGCATGAGAAATAGTGCATCATTCCTAGATCCTTTATTTCGAACTCAACAGCGAGCTCCCTCTTGCACTGATGAATGAGAGGGTCAACATCTGTCAGAAAGAGGTCGTCCATATACAACACCATAATGAGAGGCTTCTCTCTATCAACCTTGAAGTAAAGGTTTGGATCAACATGACTATGACTGAATCCCAGCTTCATCAGGTAGCTGTCTATCCTCTCGTACCAAGCTCTAGGTGCTTTCTTCAACCCATAGAGGGCTTTCTTCAACCTGTAGACATGGGTGTTCCGATCCTGGACTTCGAACCCTAAAGGTTGCTCTACATACACCTATTCCTTTAACGCACCATGCAGAAATGTGGTCTTCACATCCATCTGATGAAGACTCCATCCTTGCGTAGCAACAAGGGCTATTATTGATCGAATGGTGATATATCGTGTCACAGGTGCAGGTGTTACATCATAGTCTATGCCTTCCTCACACGCAACAAATATTTCCTAGATATTTTTAGCACTTCCATTAGGTCCATGCTTGATTTTATATCGAGGTTACAACAACTTTGATATGTGGTCTTGGAACCATCACCCTCGCATCCTTGCAGATTTAGATACTTTACAGCTTCTTCACATGATCTAGGCTCATATTGTACTCATGGCTGCTAGATACCCCTATTATTTATATGCCTTCTTGGTTTTCCTCCATAATTTCCCCCTCTGAAGCCATATGTCTCTAAGCCATAAGGATCTTCTTTCGTTTAGCAATGGTATCTGCTCAGGAGTATATACAGAGATGTGTTCTCCCTCTTAATGCCAGCTTCTCTCGAGAGAGAAAAACATCTATTTTTAAATGAGGGCATCTCAAACACAAATTTTTAAGGGAATTTGTAATCATGGGCCTAAAGATGCTTATCCCTAGGGCCTCCATCCTTGATGTACCAGGCAGATTTCACAGAGAATATCTCAGCCCATCAATTTCCTCAGTCAATGTTGTTCTTACTGCCTGTACACAGTCTGCAACTTATCACAGCTACTGTGCATAATTCATATGACCATATCTATTGTCATAGCTACAATATATGTTGCGACTCAAACTGTCCCAGGCCTCCTGAATTCTGAACATTGTCTCCAGTAGTGAGTGCATAACCCACATCACCATCATTCTGCTTTGCATTCATTTTATCAGTTTCTCACAGGTCTTTCTTGCCTCTGCAACTTTATTAAAAGCATCTTTAGTTTCCATAAACTATTTCACACGAGATTTCTATCTTTCCCGAAGCTGCTTATATGAATTTTGTAAACTGTCATTATGACAGTGACATAGAATTACATTCTTACTTCTTTTCTGCAGTTGTTGTTGCCCACAGCCTTCACTGTCATTTCCATTCATTTATCGTCACTGACATTACTAGAGATGCAACAGAACCTATGCTGAGCATGTAAAAAAGGCTGACACTACCTATTTTGTACTAGAACCAAAAAAACATGGGAAAAAATAGCAGTTTTCTCCTCTTGATACTGAGCGATAGTATAGTGGGAGTGTAAACAATATTTCAAAAATCATCCCTCAAATACAGCAGAATTGTCAACACAAGTCAAGAGCCTTTCCAAACACAATGCTTTAACTCTCAAAATTAATGTTTTTGGATACAGGTTTCCCAACAAATTTTCTTCAGAATTTCATTGTTTGGAGTAGTTAAAATGTTCTACAAGGAACCTCTGAGCAAAATAAATGAGTCGATGCATCATCTGCATGGAAATTAAGCATCTTCCACCACACCCATGAAGTTGGCAGTGAAAAGAAAACCAAACACAGTAAGCATCCTAAACACGCTGATGATGCTGATAATCTCAGAATTATATGACCAATAATGGTGTTGAACCTTTCAAAATAGTACGAATGTCTAAAACTCCAGTATCAGCAATGAACTTCTGCAGCAAGCTCTCTACTTTGATGATGTTCAGCAACTTTGTAATCAACCACCTCCTTGAATAGGTTTGCATCCAGGAAACAATCCTTGCTACCATAGACAGCTGCTTGCACACCAGCGATCATTTTTTCAATCACTCGTCCAGAGAATCCTTCAGTCTTTCTAGCAGATTCACGAATTACTTCTTCAGATATATCCTTCGACTCTATCTTTTGATGTTGCTCATGAAAGAATAATTCCCAACCAATTATTTTTCTTTTCTTTTTTTCACCTGATTGTGAAATATATTTTACCAATTTAAAACGTTCCTTTTCTCCAGGAAATGGAAATTCAGTACCTTCATCAATTCTATTTGTAGCAGCTGCATCAAGGTCACCAGGTCTGTTTTTTTTTTGTTATTGTTGTTGTTGCAAGAACAGGAACAATATCTCTGGATTGATCCCCAGTTCAGAATAAAAGCGCATTCACAGTACTTCGCTAGCCTTCACTCCTGCATGTGTTGTTCCGTCTACGATGAAAGAACCATTTCATTTTAATGACATCAAAAATGCCTGCCTAGCATTTTTAGCTTTTGTATTAACAACACCCACATCCTCACTCTTCTAGTATCTCATAGATGCACCTAACAAAGATTTCATAACATAAAGCACACAAATAACAATATCTTGGTTCAGGATTTTGGAGTCCCTGCTTGATCAGGCTGACCACAATAATTTATTTCATCTATTCCATGTAGCCGAGTTGGCTACCAGATTTCATCTGTGCCACAATTGTTCGGCAAATATTTAATCTCATGTTCCGCGAAGGATGCGATAGGTGGATGGCATCAAATCGGATGCTTTTTCACTCGATTATATGGATCTGGTTTCAATTTTGTTGGTGTTGTCATTCCTAGAGATAGCCTAGAGTTGTGATAGACCAGTGCCTAGGACATCTTATATAGCAAGGAGCATAGGATATAACAGAGGGAGTTATCAATAACAAGCTCTCATGCTATCTCTTGTAAAACAAGGAAAATTAATCTAAATGGGACCAAGACCTTCAGAAACTTACACAGAGACATGGATATTGTAGAGGCAACATGCAAAACTCCAATATAAAATCAACAGACAATTCAGAGACAGCTTACTGCAAAGCGGGCCGATTCAGAAATACTTCACAGAAATAAGTTATCAGAAGGTGTATGTAGTGAATGAAATGTAGAGAAAATATTAGTTAACATTGAGCTGATATCCAGATACAAAATACCACCATGCATGGGCTTACCAATCTAAGAATCCATACATGACAGTAGCATTTTAAAAACACCCTCCCAAAGAAACTAATATATCAGAAACATGGTTTAGATGAATAGTGGAATAGAATATCATGCATGAGCCATATTTAAAGCGCTTGACTAATCCAAGCATGGGCATCAACTAGGATGAATCCATACCAAAAATCAGTGAGCCACTCGCATTCCAAAACATGATATAGGAAACATGGATGAAATGAAATGATATATTAAAATAACACATAAGAGAAAGTTACAGACTGTGAAATACCAAAGACCAGAATCCTCTTTAACAGATGGAATTCCTCCTCACTAAGACCCTATGGGCTCTGAGCCCTCATATAAAAGTTCTAAAAAATGTATACAAAAATCCTTTCACTGCATAATTTTTTGATAAAATCTGGAACCCCTAATAATCTTTTCTTTGGGGGTTTTTATAGCTAAAAAAGGAGCAGAGGTGGTAGGTGGAAAACTAAATGCAGAATTAAAACTCCAAAGAAAAAGAGGGCCGAAGCTCATTCTGTTTAAACTCAGCGCATTTATCTCTGGTACTTTCTGGAGGAAAGAATGGTCTTCGTCAGGCTTCCATTTACTCCAGGTATGGTCCTAATGTACTTTGATTATAGTACTGTGCAGTGCTCTGGTGAATAAACAAAATGGTGAAGTGAATGATTGAATGGTCTGCCATACTACATTAACAGCTGCTCTGGTAGCTTGGGACTGTGGTCAAGGCGGAAATCTTCAGGAACACGGTAAATAATAAAACTTATATGGGCGCTTTGTACTTTAGAATCATCTGCCGATGTGAAACCCTGTTGACTTATTTTTCTATGCATTGAACTCTCTGTTGTTTCATTTACACCTCTTTCTATGAAATCTTGCCACTGTAATATGGAATGTGTAATCATGGCGGCCCTTCCCACCTGGTAACCCTGCAAAACACGACACTCGGTCATGAAATCCATGCATACGGGGGTGATTGTGGAGGACGGGAGAACAATGGCGCGACGGTGGTGGAATAGTTTTTTAGGCATAAAAACGGTGAAAAATGCAATGATACGGTGTATAATAGGGTTTGGTGGAGAAATGCATCATGGGCCGTGTGATCATGGTCTATAGGCGTAGATCAACGGCGGAGATCAATCGGTGGAATGATTATGAAAATTGGCGGAATGCATGTGAAACATTAAAACTTTAATGCAAAACATGGAACTTTGGTTATAAGCAGAAATGCATGAAATGTAATGAAATGGACGCATGAGGTGGGACTCAAGGAGTCAATCTCAATCGGAGATCGGGAGCGGGGAGTAATCGCAATCGCGTATGGAAAATGTTGCGATGCAAGCAATTGGAGGAGCGGGCGATCGGGGAATCGGAATCGGAGGGAGCAAAGGGGAAACGCGACGGAAATTGTGATTGCGATTGGACGGGGAATTGCTATTGCGATGTTCGGAGGGGAAATGTGACGCGATCAATCGCATCACAAATTTTTGCGATGATCGATCGGAGGGGTTAACATAAATTTTGCGATTGTGAAGTTTTGCGATTAGCCCCGGCCGTATCTTCATGTAGATCAACGGTGTTGAACATAGTGGAGGACTTATACAATAAAAAAATCGCATCAGAGTTTTTCTGAGTTAACAAAGGGTTGCACTTGTTTGCAAGCCGCGATCACGACTAGCCCCCAAGGCATTAAGCGCTTGGTCTTGGGTAAAGGTTACGTGGGGAAGTGGTTGAAAGGGGCTGGCGGGAAAGGGGCTAAGCCCTATTACAATGTTAAAAAGTGGGTTTTGGCCCATTTTTAATGGATTTTAAGGGTTAGGAAGGGAAACGATAAGGGAGAAAAGGGGAGTTTTGAGATGGAAAGGGGACTTTGGAAAGAGGGAAAAAGAGGTGAGATAAGGAGTTCTACAGAGGTACAAGGGGTAAATCAAGGCCCTTGGAGCACAAATTTTTAGCAATCAGTGAGGCTCATTTGCTCCAGAACAGCAGAGGGAAAGGGATTAAAGAGCAGGGAACATGAAAGGCTTCAAGGATGATATCTTTCCAGAAGGAAACCATTACTTGAAAACTTAAAGACAGCTTGACCCCCCTGCTTGTTTTTTTTCAAAAATTAGCAAGGGGCTAAGATGATCAACATTGGCTCCACCTGGGGATGGCATGTTCATTCTTGGACGTGTCGAGAACTTGCGGACCACCTGATAATATTTTATGCAAACTCTATTCTTCGGCACTTCCACTTTTAATTTCATGATTCATCATAACACCCACGTTATTCAAACAAAGATGAAACCAGAAAGTAAAAATAGCCAAGCCAGGACTAGACTGTCTGGCGCGCTGGACTTTGTAGAAATTAAAACAACTAACTACATGCTCACAGGTTGAGATTTTTCTACCTACCCTACTCTAACTGGACTATTTACAAGGCTAGCTTACAAACATTGTCTTCTAATGCAACCAGTCCATCAAGTGATCCCATGACTGGTCTATTCTGCCTAGCTGCTTGAGCAGGCTGGATAGGCAAGGCTGCTCCCACTCTTTCTGTTCTTCATCAGCAGTTTGAAAATTTTTCTTTCTATCCGCAACATGCTACTCAAAAAGACCTTTGATCCTTCCTTAAATGTTTGCAGGAAATGAGCATAAGGATCATGAAAATATACCTGGTTATAAATATTTGGCAGGAAGGCTTCAACCAGGATCCCTTCTTCTTCCATTGGATTGAGAAGAAGACTCTCTTGGGGTAGAGTGTCTCCTTCATTTTCTGAACCGGAGGACTCATCGTGCATTGCTGCTGGAGAATTTGAGCTAATCTGGTCCTCCATATATTTTTCCACAGGATCAATGGACACATGACATACCCTTTTTCCTTTCAGGCCTTCCATGACTAGTAGCCTGTCTTTATCCTGGGCTACTTTTATTTCTGCATCTTCCACTTTGTTTTCAATGTGGCTCTTGAGAACCAGATCATTTTCTTCTTGTACTTCGAAAGGCAGTGGAATCTCTTCTCTTTTAAGAGGAGGGAGACTTTCCAAAAAGGTTCTGGGGTCTCTGAATTGATATGATTGTTCTTGTGAGTTCAAGAGTTTGATCTCAGCTTCATATCTCTCAACCACCAATTCTAGAAAGATTTTCTTAAGCACAGGGTGGAAACTTGAGCTGAGACGAACCATCCATGGAAGGTCCTCCACTTTAAATCTTTCCAAGCCATCTCGGCACTCAGCCATGAAATCTGGATTCATTTTTTCAAAATTTTTAGGGTCTTCCATTGATGAAGTGGCTTGGTCTTCAGCATGGTTGATGCTGTACTGCGACATGGTCTCCCGGTGGAGTCTTGTGAGACCAAGATGATCAGCGGCCTACTGATCACCAGTGGAGTCTTTTAATCATTTAGGAACTGTGGAGTCGCCAAGGTGAGGGATCTACAACTCTCAACTCTCTGTGCTCACCTACTTAGAGAGTGAATATGATTTGTCGAGGCCCAGGGATTCTGATTTTCTTAACTTCGATCCCCGGCAATGGTGCCAAAAAGATGTTGTCGTTCCTAGAGACAGCCTAGAGTTGTGATAGAATAGTGCCTAGGACATCTTATATAGCAAGGAGCATAGGATATAACAGAGGGAGTTATCAATAACAAGCTCTCATGCTATCTCTTGTAAAACAAGGAAAATTAATCTGAATGGGACCAAGACCTTCAGAAACTGACACAGAGACAGGGATATTGCAGAGGCAACATGCAAAACTCCAATATAAAATCAACAGACAATTCAGAGACAGCTTACTGCAAAGCGGGCCGATCCAGAAATACTTCACAGAAATAAGTTATCAGAAGGTGTATGTAGTGAATGAAATGTAGAGAAAATATTAGTTAACATTGAGCTAATATCCAGATACACAATACCACCATGCATGGGCTTACCAATCTAAGAATCCATACATGACAGTAGCGTTTGAAAAACAACCTCCCAAAGAAACTAATATAGTAGAAACATGGTTTAGATGAATAGTGGAACAGAATATCATGCATGAGCCATATTTAAAGCGCTTGACTGATCCGAGCATGGGCATCAACTAGGATGAGTCCATACCAAAAATCAGTGAGCCACTCACATTCCAAAACATGATACAGGAAACATGGATGAAATGAAATGATATATTAAAATAACACATAAGAGAAAGTTACAGACTGTGAAATACCAAAGACCAGAATCCTCTTTAACAGATGGAAATCCTCCTCACTGAGACCCTATGGGCTCTGAGCCTTCATATAAAAGTTCTACAAAATGCATACAAAAAGCCTTTCACTGCATAATTTTTTGATAAAATCTGGAACCCCTAATAATCTGTTCTTCGGGGGTTTTTATAGCTGAAAAAGGAGCAAAGGTGGTAGGTGGAAAAATAAATGCAGAATTAAAACTCCGAAGAAAAAGAGGGTCGAAGCCCATTCTGTTTAAACTCGACTCATTTATCTCTGGTACTTTCTGGAGGAAAGAATGGTCTTCGTCAGGCTTCCATTTACTCCAGGTATGGTCTTGATGTACTTTGATTGCAGTACTGTGCAGTGCTCTGGTGAATAAACAAAATGGTGAAGTGAATGATTGAATGGTCTGCCATACCGCATTAACAGCTGCTCTGGTAGCTTGGGACTGTGGTCAAGGTGGAAATCTTCAGGAACACGGTAAATAATAAAACTTATATGGGCGCGTTGTACTTTAGAATCATCTGCCGATGTGAAACCCTACTGACTTAGTTTTCTATGCATTGAACTCTCTGTTGTTTCATTTACACCTCTGTCTATGAAATATTTCCACTGTAATATCGACTGTGTAATCATGGTGGCCCTTCCCACCTGGTAACCCTGTAGAACACGACACTCGGTCATGAAATCCATGCATACGGGGGTGATTGTGGAGGACGGGAGAAAAATAGTGCGGCGGTGGTGGAACAATGTTTTAGGCGTAAAAACGATGAAAAATGCAATGATACAGTGTATAATAGGGTTTGGTGGAGAAATGCATCATGGGCCATGTGATCATGGTCTATAGGCGTAGATCAACGACGGAGATCAATCGGTGGAATGATTATGAAAATTTGCGGAATGCATGTGAAACATTAAAACTTTAATGCAAAACACGAAACTTTGGTTATAAGCGGAAATGCATGAAATGTAATGAAATGGACATGTGAGGTGGGACCCAAGGAGTCAATCGCAATCGGAGATCGGGAGCGAGGAGTAATCACAATTACATATGGAAAATGTTGCGATGCGACCAATCAGAGGAGTGGACGATCAGGGAATCGGAATTGGAGGGAGCAAAGGGGAAACACGACGGAAATTGTGATTGCGATTGGACGGGGAATTGCAAATGCGATGTTCGGAGGGGAAATGTGACGCAATCAATCGCATCGCAAATGTTTGCGATGATCGATCAGAGGGGTTAACATAAATGTTGCGATTGCGAAGTTTTGCAATTAGCCCAGGCCGTCCGATCTTCGTGTAGATCAACGGTGCAGAACACAACGGAGGACTTATAAAATAAAATAATCGCATCAGAGTTTTTCTGAGTTAAAAAAGGGTTGCGCTTGTTTGCAAGCCGCAATTGCGACTAGCCCCCAAGGCATTAAGTGCTTGGTCTTGGGTAAAGGTTACGTGGGGGAGTGGTTGAAAGGGGCTAAGCCCTATTACAATGTTAAAAAGTGGGTTTTGGCCCATTTTTAATGGATTTTAAGGGTAAGGAAGGGAAACGATAAGGGAGAAAAGGGGAGTTTTGAGATGGAAAGGGGACTTTGGAAAGAGGGAAAAAGAGGTGAGATAAGAAGTTTTGCAGAGGTACAAGGGGTAAATCAAGGCCCTTGGAGCACAACTTTTTAGCAATCAGTGAGGCTCATTTGCTCCAGAACAGCAGAGGGAATGGGATTAAAGAGCAGGGAACATTAAAGGCTTCAAGGATGATGTCTTTCCAGAAGGAAACCATTACTTGAAAACTTAAAGACAGCTTGACCCCCCTATTTGTTTTTTTTCAAAAATTAGCAAGGGGCTAAGATGATCAACAGTTGGCATGAAAGAGCACGTGGTGTGACAATACTTACATTCGGGCAGATAGTCCAGCGAACATGGCAGAAAGAATTCTGTGGTCGATTATATGTGGAAATATTTCATGCCAGTCCAGTGAACATGGCGGAAAGAATTCTGTGGTCGATTTCATGCGGGCAGATTTCATGCCAGTCTAGTGAACATGGCGGAAATAATTCTGTGGTCAATTTCATGCGGGCAGATTTCACGCCAGTCCAACGAACATGGTAGAAATAATTCTGTGGTCGAAGCTTATGAATGGAAGAAAACTGATTTTGCGAAGTCAAGAGTGGCCATATATATCCAATGCACCGTCGAATTTCTGAAATTCAATAGAACAATCTTGTCTGATTACAACAAGCATTGATTACCCACGCAAATTTTATCGACAGCTGCTTCACGGGTTTCGACCTTTACGTCCGTATTCGATTTTGACACAAGGTGTAATTATGTTCACACTGGCCAGGCCCCAAGAGCCTTCAGATATCTCGATTTTAGCTTAGATATGCCACTCAATCCATGGGACAACACCTTCAGCAAGGGTTTGTGAATTCTGCGCTTAACTGGAGGAGATTTCAGATTATGCAATGAAAAAAAAAAACAATGGACTGCAGCTTCTTAGGATATAATTCTAGGCTGCCGAGAACTCTAGAGAACGAGCCTCATGGGTCTAAATTTTAACCTTCAGAACATCCCTTCAACAGATCCATACTTTACTGGCTTCTCCTTGACATAGATTGGACTTGGTCTTCCCCTTCGCTCTGATACCATGTTAATTTTTGGACATGTTCTATGCCATTTCAGATTAGGGAACAATACTGAAGAAGATAGAACATGCTAATAGATCGATAGAAGACAAGCCAAAACATAGATAATGAATGGTGGTGTTACGGCGATCGGCAGGATGCTTCTACCAGCAAAGTCTCCAATAGGTCATTCAGCCAAGCATGTCACACATAACCCCAGAACAACCTAAACATATAATACGCAGCTCCAATGCCATCAAGAGAGAGAGAATTCCTCCACCACAATGTGTGTCAAATGAACTCTAAGTCTCTCCAATATATAGGAATATTTGGGGGTGTGTGACACATCCTTTAAGACATTTAAGTCTATATTTTATTCTAGGCCGACCTAGCACATAAGTGGAATAAATTCAAAGTACATGTTCTGCTCATCTGATCAAGATGATATTTAGATCAATCTTACACCTCTCTGAAAGAGGAATCCTAATCCCCCTGACAGTATAGGACCAGGTCTGTTCAAGGACCCTGTTCTCATGTGTATTTTTCCCATTCCACCACTAAACACTGTTCAATTCAACGTGATCTCTAGGTCGGATGACTCGTGGATCATCCCTTCTCCTAAACAGGTTGCCTCTTTTGGAGAATCGATGCCTCTGACCCCAGTTGAAATCAATTATTGTGAGATCCTTGCCACTTTAGATCCTCCTCTTGCTAATAGTGCTCCTTTGAGCATGGCTCTTGATGTTTATTCTCAATCCCCTTGGCTCGGCGATGCAGATTCACCTGATCCTTTGAGATAATTTTTTCCGTCTAACGAGGCTATCATGGAGACTATGTCTCTCGAAGATCTGCCATGGAGCGGTGAACATCATTATTCCTCGTTCATGCCCAGCCTGGGGGAAATGTCTGATTGTCTCGAGCGTTTTGCATCTCAGGTTCCCTCTCCGCCTCTCCAAATGAAAATATTGAATCATGAAGTATTTTTGGAAGGAAATCTGAGTAATATTACCCAAACAATGCTTATCTACATCTCCGTTAAACCAGGGGTTGTCGAGAACATCCATGTGGGAGTCACTTGTTCTCCCGATGAAATTCAAGTGCACACTAGCCTTTTTCGTGAATTACATGATGTTTTCGCATGGTCTTATGAAGAGATGCCTTAGATTGATCCTAGTATCTTCGTGCACGAAATTCCCACCTATCCTAGTGCGAAGCCTGTGCGCCAGCGTCTGCGCCTAGTGTATCCTCAAAAAGATGCAGCTATAAAAGCAGAAGTTGAGAAACTTCTTAAAGCGGGCTTCATATATCCGATCTCTCTGACAGAGTGGGTTTCCAATATTGTCCCTGTGGAGAAGAAGCAGGGCACAATTCGAGTCTGTGTTGACTACCGAGATATCAATCGGGCTTGCCCTAAGGACAACTATCCCACCCCCTTTATAGATCATATCATTGATGATTGTGCGGGGAGTGAGATATTTTCCCTTATGGATGGCTTTTCAGGTTATAATCAAATCAATATCCTTCCATCCGATCAACATAAGACTGCCTTCATCTGTCTGTGGGGAACGTTTGCCTACAAGAAGCTCCCTTTTGGCTTAAAAAACACTGGGGCTACCTTCCAGCATGCCATTTCCTACACCTTTCACGACATACGTAATGTTGTTCAGCTGTACCTATATGACCTTCCAGATCATTCATCTCTATGCGAGGACCATCCAGAACATCTCCGCCAGATTTTTCTCCGCTGCAGACGTTACAATATCAGGCTTAATCCTCACAAGTGTGTCTTTTGCGTTGACTTTTGTCGGTTTTTAGGATTCATTGTCTCTAAGGACGGAATTTGCCTTGACCCTCTCAAGGTCAAGGCTATTGTTAATCTCCCCTCCCCATCCTTGCTACATCAACTTCAGAGTCTTCAGGGGAAAGCGAATTTCTTATGTCGCTTTATCCCGAACTATGCAGAGGTAGCCAAAGGGTTTACACGTCTTCTCAAACAGGACGTCCCTTTCTGTTGTGACAAGATTTCTCAGCAATATTTCGATAACCTTAAGACGTTTCTTGTCAACGCTCCATTAATACGTCCTCCAAACTATCATCGCGACTTTACCCTCTATTTGGCTGCCGCATTCAGCACAATTGCCATGGTTTTGGTATAGGATGATGATGATGGAAATGAACACGTGGTTTATTATCTGTCTCGGAATCTCCTCAACACTGAAACGCATTATGCCCACATCAAGAAGTTGGCGCTTGCCATGGTCCAGGCTGTTTATCGGTTTCGCCATTACATCCTGTTGTGCACGGTAACCATGATTTCCAAATACAACCCCATGATTTACATTTTGTCTCGACAATTGCTGGGGGAAAAGTACTCAAAATGGATTGTGATCCTTCAAGAGTTCGATTTGGAGTTCACTACTACCAAATTGAAGAAGTCACTGGTTTTTGCTGATCTCATTTTCTCTCTCTCTACCGACTTTGTTCCGTCTCAATCTGAGGATCATATCCCAGACGAAACTCTCTTCTTAATCAGAACTCTCAATCCATGGTACGACGATATAATCATGTACCTCCATGCATCTACCTTCCGGTCCTAGTTAACGAAGGATTCTCGACGTTGTGTTCGACACCAGTCACAACCATATCGCATTGTCGGAGATACCCTATATCGAGTCAGAGTCGATTCTGTACTCCGCCGGTGTTTGACCTTAGAAGAGGCTAAGAAAGTTCTGAATGACTGTCACAGTGGCACTTGTGGTGGTCACATGTCCGGTTATGCTACCGCCTAGAAGATTCTGCGTTCGGGCTATTTCTGGCCGTCTATATTTAAAGAGTGTATTGTTGCAGTACAAAAGTTTCATGTGTGCCAGATCTTCCAATGCAAGATGTGTGTGCCACCCCTCCCATTACATCCTGTCATTACCATAGGCCCTTTTTCCAAATGGGGCGGTGATTTTATGACATGTAACCCTCACTCGGCCGGGGGGCATGCTTATATCATCGTTGCCATAGATTACTTCACCAAGTGGGCTGAAGCAATGCCTACATTAGCCGCAGGCGGTAAGACAGCTGCTCAGTTCATTTTCAACCATGTGATCATGCGTTTCAGTGTTCCTCAAGCCATCATCACTGATCATGGCTCTCATTTTCGAGACTACATTATGGCAGAGCTGACATCGAATTTGGGCTTGCATCACGACAGCTAGATGCCATATTAGCCCCAAGAAAATGGCCAGGTTGAAGCCGTGAACAAATTTCTTGTCACAATGCTTCAATGAAAAATTGGTATACACAAATTGAATTGGCATCTCCAATTGTTTTCAGCTCTTTGGGCCTACCGAACATCAGTGAAGAGTGCGACCGGATTCACACCATTTCAGCTAGTGTATGGTCTGGAAGCTACTCTTCTGGTTGAATGTGAGATCCCTTCACTAAAGTTGGCTGTGGAATTACTGCCCGATACTTCCCCGGAGGAAGAACGTCTCCTATATCTCGAAAGACTGGACAAAACTCGCCGCTTTGCCACTTTGGTTATCGAGGCACAGAAAAAGCGGGTTAAAGCTCATTTCGATCAAATGGTTTCTCCACACTCCTTTATCAAAGGGGGCCTCATCCTCTTGTATGATCAAGCCCATGACAAGCTTGGGGTAGGAAAATTCCAACCTATGTGGCATGGGCCCTATATCGTTAAACGCGTATTGAAAAATGGGGCTTATGAGCTGATCGATTATGAAGGTCTTCCTTTGGCGCAACCCAAAAATGGGTTGTACCTGAAGAAGTATTATGCTTGAATCATTCTTGCATAGTATATGTACATAGGTGATTTTTTTTCATTTTTGTGCATGTGTGGTGTGGTGTGCTTTGTAAGCGTTTTTCTGCTCATTGGGTCTTCCTGATTGTGCAGATGTCTCTTACTCCTTATGTCAGTTTCGCAGATGGTGCCTCCCGCAGTACAAGGAATCTGTCTTTTGCAGCCTGGGTAATCTACAACCCTGCTGGTGAGTTAGTTAATTTACAAGGTGTTTTTCTAGGACCTACTACAAATAATGTCACAGAATATAGTGCCGTTTTGGAATTATTGAACAAGGCCGTTAACCTCGGTATTCGTGCATTAATTGTATATCTGGACTCACAACTTATAGTGTTACAACTCAATGGTCATTATTTAGTTAGAAACCCATGCATTTTAAGACTGTATCTACCTATTCATTTACTGGAAAGAAATTTTGATTACATCACATATCAGCATATACCCAGATGAATGAATACATTAACAGATGCAGTAGCCAACATGGTCTTAGATAGACATTTACGCAATTTGTAAAAACATCATCATATGTAAGAAATATCCATATATATATATATATATATATATATATATATATATATATGTAAAATTTTTGCAGCGTGTGCATCATATAAAATCCAAAAATATACATGTTTGTTTTAATTACATCTGGAGACAACATGTCTCTCAAAAATATGCAAATAAAAGCCTAGGCGACTAATCGGCATGGTGCTCATGGTAGCACGCCACTGCCCGTACCAACTACCTCAGTAAGCGATGGAGGCGGCTCGGCACCCCTACAGTGTGCCTCTGGTAATCCATAGGGACATCATCTAGGCGAGCATAGTCCAGAATCCCATGAGCAATCCCCTCAAGGTTCTGTACCAATGCGTCCCCCTCGCCCCCCTCACCTTGAGGGTTGTAAGCGAGTGGGGTCCTCCTCCCTATCGGTGACATCCCAGCAAGCCTCTCCGGGCCAACATCTACATAAATATAGGATAAATTGTTAGAACATGCATGTATACCAAAAAATCATAAAACTCATAAAAATAAAAAAGAGTCTTACCCAGCTCCTCATCCCAATCCTCTCCTTTCGGGAGCGGAAGGTTTGGGTCTCCAGTGAAATCAGTGCCCGCATAGGGCCATTCCTCTACAATGATCAGTTTTCATCACAGCCATCCAAAGAACTCAGGCCTTCATGACATCTGTTGCTCGCCCTCTGCCCTGGGAATAAATGCTGCCCATCAAGCCATTTGTGGCTCTCTCAATGGTGGATTTTGGGACTATCACCCCCTGGCCCTGGAAGATAGGTAGTCGTTCTAGGAAGAATGATACCAAGATTGACCCATACCCAAACTGCTTCAGTTTTGCCTTTTTGCATTTGGTCAATTGTCGTTTGATGTTCATAGTCACGGTTGTGGCCCAGTAAAACACTATGGGATTCATGCACTCGGACGCCAGGAGGAGTTGTGTTTTGGTAGCCTCATGCGGTGCCTGCGACCCCGCAGCCCACGTAATGGTATGTAGCACCACTCTGAGTGCTAGGTCAGGAACAGTATGGATGTCAACTTTTCCACTACTTAATCTGATTTGTGCCCCTGGGCACACCCTCTGCATGACCATTTCAATTTTTTCACCAGAGGCCCTGGTACCTGTCATAAGTGGAACTAGACCTCTGCAGGACAATCCAGTGATGAAATAGACATCGGACACTTCAAGTTCAAGTACTTGATCTCAAATTTTAAACTTCTCTTCGTCCTCATCCCAGATATTTATAAGATATTTTAGCAATTCAGACTGAGCCCTAAGACATGGTGTTAAGAATAATTTCTTTAACCCGCAATTTGGAAGAGCATTTGCGCATTGCTCATTCTCCATTGCCAACTCATCTTCTTCATTGTGCTCCCTTTCTTTCCATTCAATCACCATTTTTGCTTTATACCTGCATCAAATTGGTCATAAGCACATTGTAAGGTCTCTTGGGAACTTAAACAAACAATTCATTGGTTGTACTTTTGTCAAATTCAAACAAAATATTGGGTTGCGCGGTTGGCGCGACTGTTTTGATGACAGTCGCGCCACCTGGCGCGACCCCTTTGTAAAAAGAGCTCGATTGGCGTGGGTTCGTGCCTGATACCCGCGCCAATCGTGGAAGCCCTAGATTTGCAAATCCTCCCCTCAGGGATGCCAAATGACAATGGAAAGCTATGAAATATGGCTTAAAAAATGGATAATGGAAGCGGCTCTTACCTGGAAAATATGGAATCTGGATGGTGCACTAGATAGTCCACAATTGTCACCGCAAGATCGCAGGAAAATAACTCACTATCGCTCTACACAAGAGGTAAAAAGTAAAAAGTAAATATTATTTTACTATTGGTCATATTTATAACTTTTTGAAATCAAATTTAGGTTTTGAGACCTATCTTTCCAATATTTCACTATGTTTTTTCGAAAAATGGGTTTTACACTTGCTTTTTGTGCAGTGACAGGTTTTCACATGATTAGGACGACAACACAAGTTGTATTGTATACTTTTTTGGACTCGGTAAAAACACGAAAAAGTCACTACCGGAGTCAACTTTTAGCTCTTTTCTGACTCTCTAAAACTGAAAATATTTCCAAGTCCCTTATTGTTTTGAGCTTGTTAAATTGGTTGCGAAATGACATCTACCCAGTATACGTTTACCCCTTTTTTGGGCTGGGATAGATTATTTACGAAAAAGGAATACCCTAGCCTATCGCGACTAGGATGTTCTCTCATACATAGTTTTCTACCTTTTTGGTTCTGAGGGACTATCTACGAAAAGGGACTGCTAGATTTTTATTTTCTGTTGTCTTTTCAAACTCTCTAAACATGAAAAGACATCGAGTTCTTCCTTTGTCACACCCACTAAAAACTGATGACATCGGACTCCGTCGTCATGACGTTACTCGAGTTCCTCCTTCCTAGGGCTCGTTAAATGCACTAGGTTGGATTTGCCCGAAGGAAAAACTTATATCGCAAGCATATGCTATCCCCTTCAAGCTCATTTCCAAAAAATAATTTGGATACTCGCCAGAAATGGTGGGGGAAAGTGGAACTAGTATCATCGTCGTGTCAGGAGTATGTCACTCTTGAACATGGCACTTTTCTACATTCGTGTCGGGTTGGGGACATCTTATATCGTTATCTTCTTGCCTCTGTGGGTTTGAGTAATCTCTTTTGACCACTCATCTCCTCTTTGCCATGTCATCATGACCTCAGATCCTTTGATGTAAAATACTTCCAAATCCAGTGTCGTTAGCCATCGATATGTTCAAGAGAAGTTGGCCTCTGCAGTTTTCAACCTCCCTCTGATTCTATATTGATCTTGACTCACAACCATCATGTTCCTTTGTCTGGTGTTGATGATGTGGGAAACACTATGGCCCACCTTCGATCAAGGTCACTTCTTGTCGACTTCAGCTCATTATCCAGGAGGCTGATCTAGGGAATCCCTTCAGGTACCTTGGAGCCTGCATGCCTCAATGGCAGGTTCTTCGCATTCGAAACAAGGTTTTCATTCTTGGCCTTCGATTGAATGATTCTATGGGTGTTCGACGCCAGCTCACTGTTCACATTCCATGGATTGTACCTATATTACCTTGAGGGCCATCCTCATTATTGGTGGTTCCTCTCACATCTGTTAACAACTTTCATTATTGGCTGGTAATCAAGCGATGTTCCTACATGTTCGACTTCAGTTCACTTATTCGCATGCTGGAACTTGTACTCTGCTTGGGTTGAGATGGAGTGCAAGACCCTAGATCTTGTCTGATAAAATCCAGGCTATGGATTTTTTATGGATTATCATGATTGGTTACATGACTCATTTGATTGGATGGCTGCAACCATACTTGAGTCTACTTGTTGATCCTTCTTTGCTGGATGGCTACGTCCATACCTTGGATGCCAGTTATTGTACACTCTATTATGGATGGCTACGCCCATACCACATATCATGTATCAAATATATCAGTTGTATTTGTCTTTGCAGGTCTTCCGACGGTAGTGTTTTCAGTTGGTCGCGTTCTCATAAAGCATTTCACCCCTCCCTCCCTCTCAGAACTCATGCTTTAGGGGGCATCTGTTACACAACATTTTGTCACCGTCCTTGCAATATCTCGTCCCGTACATTGGAGGAATATTCCCATGACCTGTGAATAGTAAAATGTCCTAAAAACACCTTCATGGCATCCTCCTGCATAAGGAAAAACATTCTCTTGAAGAACATTTCCTCTGAAAAACCCTAAAAACAGACGTTTTAGCCTTGGCGTGACTAGCCAGTTCATCCCTCGCGCCAATGGGGGAAATCCACACTAGAGGGTGCGCCAATTGGCACTCTGTCCCGTGTTTTAATCGTGCCAAGCTTATTAAGGGATGTTTATAAATGGCAGAAGTTTGATTCTAACAAACTCCAAAATGAATCATCAAAAGGATTTGAGTGGTTTGGCTCTGGATCTACATGTATAGGAAGTGGTTTTCCACCTCTCATGGAACCTTCCTAAGAGATAGGACCTATCCCATGATTATAGGGATCCCAAATTCCCTTCCTCCATCTATAAAATCTTGCCCTCTCCATTAGCAAGCTAGTTGAACTTGTAGGAAGGAAACTATAGCTGGGAAACTATTGAGAGCTAAGTCGAAGAGAATCCCGTAAGAGAGAGAGCTTTGTCCAGATTCCCGACAGGCTTTGTTGAGACACGCTCCGTTGTAAGCCCCGCCGAAGGAAGTTCATAGCGTCAGAGAATTTGGTTGTAATCTCCCTTTTGTCATTTATAATATAAGCAACTCTGATTTTGGTTCCATTCTTGTGTTTACTCTTTTATGTAATGCAACGAATGATATCTTCTCTGACTGATATATAGTTACATGATTTCAGTATTATGTTGTATGTCGTCGTTTCTCTGCGTCTGTACAGGTGTCCGGATGTGACGAACGAAAGGATTGTGATATGTTAGGCTAAGGACGAGGAGCACCACTTCTTCATCGACAACAACGGCGTGGGATTCGAGGTAGGCTACTTATCGCGGTCTTTGTATTTCTTGTAACTAGGAACCAATGTCATTGCATGATTCGATTGTTGCTAGACCCAATCTAGGGCTAGTGGGATTGCCTCTGTCCACAGAGGGTATTTACCTCCTCAACACTAGGGCTTCCACTGCAGGTTTGACCAACATTGAGTTTGGTCAATGCATAGTCAAATAGAGTTAAATTTTGGCACAAAATTTGATTTCTACAGTCCGTACTATTTGGCACAAGAACCGAGGTCAAAGAATGATTGTTGACCATGTTGCGTTGAATTTATGGACAACATTGAATTTTTAGGTTGTGTTGACTTTGGTTGACTTATATTTTCTGATGAGGGTGATGTGACACATACTGGGCTGGCTGACTGATAAGACTTTGCTTGTTGAAGCATCCTGGTGATCGTCATAACGCACCAACACAAATATATATTTCTGGCTTGTATTTTGTCAATCTACTGGTATGTTCTATCAACATTTTACTTTATTGTTTATGTGGTTGCTATCTGAAATTGAAGAGAAAGTAAAGTTGCATCAAGCATAGAACATCTACATAAATTTTGGTATCAAAACTGAGGTGAAGAAAAAGCCCTAATTTGTAGCAATCACTGAAGAAGTGGATGGGTTCCTCAAACTATAATGGCTTCAAGGTTGATGACAAATTGACTGGGAAGGATGACTTCCATGCTTGGAAGATGACATTGGATCTTACGTTGGAAGACCAAGATGTCATGGACTATGTGCAGGGTAAAATCCAAGAGCCTTCATCCACTACAACTGATGCCACCAAAACAAAGTATAAGAAGGGAGAGATCAAAGCAAAGCTGATGATCAGAGACTCAATTCACAAGAGTTTGGTTGCCTACATCTCTGAGCTGGGCACATCCAAAGCGATGTATGATAAGTTCGTCGATATCTTCAAGGCCAAAAATGTGAATCAATTCCTATTCTTCAAGAATCAATTGAAGGATCGGAAGAAAGGCATGGATGAGTCTATTCAATCATATTTTCTGAAGCTGACCAAGATCAGGAACAATGTGCTAGCTATTGGGCAGATAATAGCTGATCGAGAGATGGTACTAAACACACTTGGAGCACGCTCATCCAAATGGCATGTTTTTAACACTACCATTCTCAATAATAATGTGATACCCGACTTTGACGAAGTACTATCGAGATGCGTTCAAGAAGAGACAAGAATGAAGGAGTATGAAAATGAAGGAAATGCTGCCTATGCTTCTCATGCTAGAAAGAAGAAATTTGGTGGTCCAAAGAACAAAGGAAGAGAAGAGGCCCAAGGAAATAAGGGCAAGTATTACACTTGTCATGGGCCAGGTCACTATGCTAGATAATTCCCCTTCAAGAAGGATTCTCCCGATGGTGATGAAAACAACAACAACTAGAGGAATGGCGATCAAAGGAACAATAGGTTCAAGGGAAAGAGGAAGGCTTCCTCCAGCGGAAATGGTCGACCTTTAAAAAGGTTGAGAAATTCCAGGTATGAGGAATCAAATTTTTTTGATAAAAGAAATGAATTCATTCTTGTATCTTCCATCTCTATTGCATCTCCACCCAACACTATGGATGTTTGGTTGATAGATCATGGTGCCTCAAGGCACATCATTGGGTTCAAGGAAGCACTCTTTGATATAGTGGAGAAGGATACTAATCTGGAAATTATCCTTGGAGATAATGCCACATATCTCGTGAAAGGGACAGGGACTATGACCCTTCACTTATCTCAAGGTCAAGTCCTCCGCTTGCAGGATGTACTCTATGTACCTAATTTGAAGAAGAAAATTATGTCTATATCAGCCATGGAAGACAAAGGTTTCAATGTGGAATTCACTGATGGAAAGGTGTGCATGTGGAAGAATATCTTCAATGAAGTTATCACGACTGGGTTTAGAGTTGATACACTCTACGAGGTTGGAGGAAGTCCACTAGGAGCGATGACATGTGATACTATCTGACAGACTGAACTATGGCACCGTAGGTTTGGACACCTTCACTACAAGGCCCTTCCCAAAGCAAGGAAGGTGGTGATGGGGATGCCCAAGTTCTCAAATAATCATGAAGGTGTATGTTAGGTTTGTGCCGAAGGAAATCATACAAGGGGACCTTTCCCTTCAAGCATCACAGAGACATATAATGTCTTGAAATTAGTACATTCTGATCTGTCTGGGATGCTGCCCGTGACATCCTTGGGAGGATTTTCTTATTATATGATGCTCATAGATGAATTCTCTCACAAAACCTGGTTATAATTCTTGAAGAAGAAGGATGAGGCTTTCATGTGATTTCGTACCTTCAAAGCCTTTGTGGAAAATCTGACAGGGAAGAAGATCAAGATTTTGAGGATCGATAATGGCACTGAATATGAGACAAATGAGTTCAAGAAATTTTGCAAAGAAGCTGGCATTAAGAGGGAGACCATAACTGTCTACACTCCTAAGAAGAATGGCATTGTTGAACAAAATAATAGGACCATTGTGGAAGCTTCCCATGCCATACTATGTGACCAGGGTTTACCGAAGTTTCTATGGGGAGAAGCTGCGAACACTACTGTGTACATACAAAATCGATGCCCGCATTCTGCACTGGACTCCAAAACTCTTGAAGAGGTTTTCTCTAGTAAGAAACCTGACATCTCACATTTTAGAGTTTTTGGATGTTAGTTTATTTTCATGTGTCGAAAGAGAAGAGGAGCAAGCTAGATGCTTCTGGGAAGAAGGGAATGTTTGTTGGCTACAGCGAAACTTCAAAGGCCTATAGATTCTATGTGCCTCATCAAGGGGAAGTGGAGATATGCCACAATCTCACTTTTGACGAAGATTCTTCCCTGAGGAAAGTATTAAATCTTCCGAGATATGAGGAAGATCATGAAGCAAGGCCTGGAAATCAAGAAGAACCGAAGGATGAGACGATTCCCAATGCTGAAGGACCAATGGACCCGATTGACCCACCTCCTTCAATAGGGAAGTGACCATCATGGCTTAGGGATTCTCTCGAGGATGCCGAGGGACATATGGCCCCAAGGGGAGCATTTCGTGAAAGCAAGAAGTCGAGTAGATACCAAGGGTATCTAGCAACCATGAGTACTATTGTAAAATATGAGCCTGGATCTTTTGAGGAAGCCGTGAAGCATCAGATATGGAAGGATGCTATGCATGAAGAGTATGAGTCCATAATGAAGAATGATGTTTGGGATGTGGTTCCAAGACCAGAGGACAAATCAGTTGTCACATCGAAATGGCTCTACAAGATCAAACATGGATCTGATGGAAGTGCTGAAAATTTCAAGGCAAGATTCGTTGCCCGTGGCTTCTCCCAAAAGGAAGGCATAGACTATGATGAAATATTTGCACCTGCGGCCCAATATACCACCATTCGATCTATCATAGCCCTTGGTGCTACGCAAGCATGGAGTCTTCTTCAGATGGATGTAAAGATCGAATTTATGCATGGTGCAATAAAGGAAGAGGTGTATGTAGAGCAACCTATGGGGTTCAAAGTCTAGGATTGGGACACCCATGTCTGCAGGTTGAAAAAAGCCCTCTATTGGCTGAAGCAAGCACCTAGAGCTTGGTACGAGAGGATAGATAGCTACCTGATGAATCTGGGCTTCACTCATAGTAATCCTGATTTGAAACTTTACTTCAAGGTTGATAAAGAGAAGCCTCACATTATGGTGATGTATGTGGACGACCTATTTCTGATAGGTGCTGACCCTCTCAATCATCAGCTCAAGAGGGAGCTCGTTTCTGAGTTCGAGATGAAGGACCTAGGACTGATGCACTACTTCCTAGGCCTGGAGGTCTGGCAGAGACCTGGTGATATTTTCCTTTCTCAAGGAAAATATTTTGTGAAGCTTCTAGAAAGATTTGGTATGGTGGACTGTAAGTCTGTGTCAACACCGATGGATCTCAACTTCAAGAAGTTGAGTGGCAGCACTACTGGGCCTATGTTAGTGAATCCTACTGAATATCATCAACTCGTAGGGGCCTTGATGTTCTTATTGAACACCCGTCTGGACATATTTTTTACGGTGAACACTTTGAGTCAACAGATGGTTGAGCCTCATCACACTCACTGGGTTGGTTCCAAGAATATTTTGAGATATCTTCGGGGCACGATAAACCATGGGCTAAGATACACTGCTGGGAGCATGACACTCCTTGGATATACTGATGCCAATTGGGCTGGTAGTGTGGTGGATCGTAAGAGCACATCAGGATGCTGGTTCACACTTGGTTCTGCTTTGATATCATGGATGAGTAGGAAGCAGAAGTCAGTGGCTTTGAGAACCGTAGAGGTTGAATACATTACAACAAGTATGGCCTATTTTGAAGTATTCTGGTTGCGAAATATCCTCAGTGAGCTATTAGGGCATGTGCTAGATACCACTGTGATACATGTGCTTGTTAGAGATTCCTATGTTCCATGATCGATCTAAGCATATTGATATCAGGTACCACTTTATCTGGGATATGGTATACCACGGCACCGTGTTGGAGAGGTAAATCCCCTCTACGGACAGAGGCGATCCCTACTAGCCTAGATCGGGTCTAGCAAAAATCAGGTCATGCAGTGACGCAGGTTCTTAGTTACAAAACGACAAAAACATAATGAATTGCCTACCTCAAGTCCTACGCTGTGGTTGTTGAAGAAAGGATGATGCTTCTCGTTCCTCGCTTGGTAGATCACAATCCTCCTGCTTGACGCATCCGAACACCTGCACACATGAAAAGGATACAACGATACACAATGCAAAATCTAAATCTTGTAACCATACATTATTTAGAGAGGATGTAATTCATTGCATCAAGAAAAAGGCACACGAATAGAACCATAATCAAAGTCGCTTATCATTAAAATAACTAAATAAAGATACAAACCAAAGCTCTGATGCTTGATCTTCCTTCGGTGGGGCTGACAGCGGAGCACGTCTCAACGAAGCCTGTTAGAAATAGGACAAAGCTCTCTCTCTCTTCGGCTTGGCTCTCAAAAGTTTTCTAGCTATAGTCTCCTTGCTACAAGTTCAGCTCTAGCTTGCTAAGGGAGAAGTCAAGCTTTTATAGATGGGGGAAGAGGAGTTGGGATCCCTACAATCATGGAATTGGCCCTATCTCTAAGGAAGCTTCCATGATAGGTGGAAAACCACCTCCCATACATGGAGATCTGGAGCCAAACCTCCCAACTCATTTTAGTGACTCGTTCAGGAGTTTGTTGGAATCAAAATTCCGCCATTTTTTTTTTTTAAATCCCTTATTAAGCTTGGCGTGAGTGAGACACTAGGACAGAGCACCAGTTTGCATGCCCTCTATGGTGGATTTTCCCCATTAGCGCGAGGGCTGAACTGGCTAGTCACACCAAGGCCAAAAGATCTGTTTTTAGGGTTTTTTAAAGGAAAATTTCTTCAGAGGAATGAGTGTCTTTGTCAAGGGGGATGCCATGAAAGTGGTTTTAGGTCATGTCACTGCTCATAGGTCACAGGAAAGGCCCTCCAATTTGCGGGATGAGGGATTGCAGAGACGGTGACAAAATACTGTGTAACAGATGCCTCTTAAAGCATGAGGCTCGAGAGAGTGAGAGAGGGGTGAAATTATTTATGAGAACGTGCCCAATTGAAAACACTACTATTGGAAAACCTGCATAGACAAATACAACTGATATCTCAAATACATGATATGTGGTATGGGTGCAGCCATCCATAATAGAGTGTACAATAATCAGGATCCAAGGCATGGATGTAGCCATCTAATAAAGTAGGATCAACAAGTAGATTCAGGTATGGTCGTAGCCATCCAATCAATGAGTCATGTAATCAATCATGATAATCCACAAAAACCTGTAGCCTGGATTCCATCAGAAAAAATCCAGGGTCTTGCGCTCCATCTCGACCCGAACAGAGTACAAGTCCCAGCATGTGAATAAGTGAGCTGAAGTTGAACATGCAAGAACATTGTCTGATTACCAGCCAATAATGAAAGCCGTTAACAGACGCGATAGATACCACCAATAATAAGGATGGCCCTCAAGTTACTATAGGTACAGGCCACGGAATTTGAACAATGAGCTGATGTCGAACACCCATAGAATTAGTCGATCAAAGGCCAATGATGAAAACCTTGCGTCGAATGCGAAGAACCTACCATTGAGGCATGCAGGCTCCAAGGTACCAGAAGGAAGTCTCTAGACCAGCTTCCTGGATAATGAGCTGAAGTCGACAGGAAGTGACCTTGATCGAAAGTGGGCCATAGAGTTTCCCACATCATCGACGTGAGACAGAGGAACATAATGTTTATGAATCAGGATTAGTAGAGAACCAGAGGGAGGTTGAAAACTGCAGAGGCCAACCTCTCTTGAACATATCAGCGACACGACAGTGGATTTGGCAGTATTTGACATCAAAGGTCCTGAGGTCATGATGACGAGGAAAAGAGAAGATGAGCAGTCAAAAATGATTACCCAAACCCATGGAGGCAAGAAAAAAATCATATCAGATGTCCCCAACCCAACACGAATGCAGACAAGTGCCATGTTCAAGAGCGACACACTGCCAACACGACGATGATACTAGTTCCATTTTTTCCCCACCATTTTTGGCAAGTACCCCAATTATTTTTGAAAACAAGCTTGAAGGGGATAGCATATGCTTGCGATATAAGTTTGTTCTTCAGAAAAATCCAACCTAGTACATTTAACAAGCCCTAGGAAGGAGGAACTCGAGTATCATCATTACAACGGAGTCCGATGTCATCAGGTTTTAATGAGTCTGACAAAGGAAGAACTCGGCGTATTTTTATGTTTAGAGAGTTTGAAAAGATAGCAGAAAAGTAAACTCCAACAACCCCTTTTCGTAGATAGTTCCTCAGATCTGAAAAGGTAGAAAACTGTGTCTGAGAAAATCTCCTAGTCGCGATAGGCTAGGGTATTCCTTTTTCGTAAATAATCTATCCCAGCCCAAAAAAGGGGTAAACGTATATTGGGTAGATGTCATTTCGTAGCCAATTTAATGAGCTCAAAATGACAAGTGACTTGGCAATCTTTCCATTTTCAGAGAGTCGGAAAATAGTTGAAAGATGACTCCAGTAGTGACTTTTTCGTGTTTTTACCGAGTCTGAAAAAGTATAAAATAAAACTCGTATATTCGTCCTAGTCATGTGAAAACCTGTTGCTGCACAATAAAGCAAGCGTAAAACCCATTCTTCGACAAAATATAATAAAATATTGGAAAAATAAGCTTCAAAACCTAATTTGATTTTGAAAGGTTATAAATATGACAAAAATAGTAAAAACATATTTACTTTTTACTTTTTACCTCTTGTGGAGAGCAACAGTGAGTTTTTTCCTTGCGAACTTGCGGTGACAATTGTGGATGATATAGTGCAGCATTTCAAATCCCGTCTTTTCTAGGTAAGGGGCGCTTCTATTAGCTATGTTTTAATCCATTTTTTTTATAAAATTCCATTGTGATTTGGGATCCCTAAAGGGGAAATTTTCAAATTTAGGGCTCGCACAATTGGCGTGGGTATGATGCACAGAGCCGCACCAATCGATTTCTTTTTGCAAAGGGGTCACACTAGCTGATGCGACTGTCAGCAAAACAGTCGTGCCAATCGCACAACCTAAATTTCCGCTCAATTTTTACAATAAATGAACCAATCAACTGGATTTTTGAATGCCCATGGGATCTAATGAAGTGTTTATGACCATTTTGGTGCAGGTACAAAGCCACAATGGTGATCGAATGGAAATAAAGAGAGCACAGTGAAGAAGACGAAATGGCAATGGGGAATGAGCAATGCATGAATGCTCTCCGGGATTCCGGTTTAAAGATGTTCTTCTTGACACCATGTCTCAGGGCACAACCTGAATTGTTGCAATACTTAATCAGTATCTAGGATGAAAATGAGGAGAAGTTTAGGCTTCGAGATCAAGTGATGGAGCTCGAAGTATCCGATGTTTACTTCATCACTGGATTGTCCCGCAGAGGTCCAGTCCTGATCATGACAGGTACTAGGCCTTCTGGTGAAAAAATGTCAATGGTTATGGAAAGAGTGTGCCCAAAGGCACAAACAGGATCAGGTAGCGGGAAGGTTGATATTCACACTGTTCCCGATCTAGCACTTAGAGTGGTGCTCCATAACATTACGCAGGCTACGGGGTCATAAGCGCTGCATGAGGCTACTAAAACACAACTCCTTTTAGCATCAGAATGTATGAACCCGACACTATTTTACTGGGCTACAGCCGTAACCATGAATATCAAACGACAATTGACTAAGTGTAAAAAGACCAAACTGAAGTAGTTTAGGTATAGATTGATTTTGGTATCGTTCATCCTCGAACGATTACCTATCTTCTAGGGCCAGGGGGCGATAGTCACAGATCCACCATTGAGAGAGCCACGGATGGCTTGATGGGCAGCACTAATGCCTAGAGTAGGAGGGGGCCAGCAAATGTCATGGCGGCCCGAGTTCTTCGTATGGCTTCGGTGACAGTTGATCGTCATAGAGGAATAGCCCTATACCGGTACTGACTTCATGGAAGAACCAGACCTTCCACTCCTGGAAGGAGAGGACTGGGATGAGGAGCTGGGTAAGATTATTTTTAATTTTATGTATTTTATGATTTTTTTTGGTATACATGCATGTTCTAACAATTGATCCTATATGTATGCAAATGTTGGCCTAGAGAGGCCTGCCGGGATGTCGCCAATCGCACAGAGGACCCCTCTCGCTTATGACCCTCAAGGTGAGGGGGGCGAGGGGAGTGAGCTAGTTTAGAACTCAGAGGGAATCGCCCGTGGGGTTCCTGATTACGCTCATATAGAAAATGTCCCTTTGGCTTATCAGAGGCACACCGTGGGGGTGCCTAGTCGCCTTCATCGTTTAATGAGGCGATTGGTGCGGGCAGTGACATGCTACCATGAGCACCATGCTTATTAGTCGCCTAGGCTTTTATATGCATATTTTTGAGAGACATGTTGTCTCCAGATATTATTAAAAAAAACATGTATAATTTTTGGATTTTATGTGATGCACACAAACTGCAAACATTCGACATATATATATATATATATATATATATATATATATATATATATATATATATATATATATATATATATATATATATATATATATATATATATATATATATATATATATATATATATATACACTTCCGCATGGATCTTTTTCACATATGATGATGTTTTTTACAAGTTGTGTAAATTTCTATCTAATACCATGTTAGCTACTGCATCTGTTAACGCATTCATTCGTCTGGGTATATGTTGATATGTGATGTAATCAAAATTTTTTCTAGTAAACGAATACGTAGATACAGTCTTAAAATGGATGGGTTCCTAACTGAATAATGACCATTGAATTGTAACATTACAAGCTGTGAGTCTAGATATACAAGTAATGCACGAATACCGAGGTTAATGGCCTCGTTCAATAATTCCAAAATGGCACTATATTCTACGACATTATTTGTATTAGGCCCTAGAAAAACACATTGTAAGTTGACTAACTCACCAGAAGGATTGTAGATTACCCAGGCTATCGAGGACAGATTCCTAGTACTGCGGGAGGCACCATCCGCGAGACCGAAAAAAGGAGTAATAGACATCTGCACAATCAGGAAGACCCAATCAGCAGAAAGACACTTACAAAGCACACCACACCACACATGAACAAAAATGAAATCACTCACCTATGTACACACACCACACAAGAATAATTCAAGCGTAGTACTTCTTCAGGTATAGCCCATTTCTAGGTTGCGCCAAAGGAATACCTTCATAATCGATTAGCTCATAGGCCCCATTTTTCAATACACATTTAACAATATAGGGCCCATGCCACATGGGCTCGAATTTTCCTACCCCAAGATTATCATGTGCTTGATCATATAAGAGGACGAGGTCCCCTTCTATAAAAGAACGTGGAGAAAATTTTTGATCGAAATGAGCTTCAACCCGCTTTTTCAGTGCCTCAATAACCAAGGCAGCCAAGCGGCGGGTTTCGTCCAGTCGTTCCAGATACAGGAGACGTTCTTCCTCTGGGGAAGTGTCGGGTAGTAATTCCACAGAAAAATTTAGCAAAGGGATCTCACATTCAACCAGAAGAGTTGCTTCCAGACCATACACCAACTGGAAAGGTGTGAATCTGGTTCCACTCTTTACTGATGTTCAGTAGGCCCAGAGAGCTGAGAAAAATTGGAGATGCCAGTTGGATTTGTGAATGCCAATTGTTCGTTGAAGCATCGTGACAAGTACTTTTTTCATGGCCTCAACCTGGCCATTCGCCTGAGGGTAGTATGGCATTGAGCTATCATGACGCAAGCCCGACTTTGATGTTAGCTCTGCCATCATGTAGTCCCGAAAATGAGTGCCATGATCAGTGACGATGGCTTGAGTAACACTGAAACCTGTGATCACATGGTTGAAAATGAATTGAGTGGCTATCTTACCGTCGGCAGCTAATGTAGGCATCGCCTCGACCCACTTAGTGAAGTAGTCTACGGCAACGATGATATAAGCATGCCCCCTGGCCGAGTGAGGGTTACATGTCATAAAATCAATGCCCCATTTGGCAAAAGGGCCTACGGTAATGATAGGATGTAAAGGGAGGGGTGGCGCACACGTTTTGCGTTGAAAGATCTGGCACGCATGACACTTCCTTACTGCAACAATACAGTCTTTAAATATAGACGGCCAGAAATAACCCATACGCAGAATCTTCCGGGCAGTACCATAACCAGACATATGACCACCACAGGCGCCGCTGTGACAATCATTCAGGACTTTCTCAGCCTCTTCCAAGGTCAAACATCAGTGGAGCACAAAATCAACTCTGACACAATATAAGGTATCTCTGACAATGCGATATGGTTGAGATTGATGCCGAACGCGACGTCGAGCATCCTTTGTCAACTCAGACCGAAAAGTGGATGTCTAAAGGTACACAATGATGTCACCGTACCATGGATCATGAGTGCTGATTAGAAAGAGGGTTTCATCCAGAATATGATCCTTGGATTGGGATGGAACATAGTCCATAGGGAGAGAGAGCAGATAAGATCAGAAAAAACCAGTGACTCCAAATCGAACTCCTGAAGGATGAAAATCCATTTGGAGTACTTTCCCCCAAGCAATTGTCGATACAAAATGTAAGTCATGGGGTTGTAGTGGAAATCACGGCTACCGTGCGCAACAAGATGTAATGGCGAAACCGCTGAATGGCCTGGACCGCGGCAAGTGCCAACTTCTAGTTGTGGGAATAACACATTTCAGTATCAAGGAGATTCTGAGACAGATAATAAACCACATGTTCATTTCCATCATCATCATCCTGTACCAGAACCATGGCAATCGTGCTGAATGCGGCAACCAAATAGAGGGTAAAATCACGATGGTAGTTGGGAGGACGTATTAACAGAGCATTGACGAGAAAATTTTTAAGTTTATTGAAGGATTGTTGAGCAATCTCGTCACAATGGAAGGGAACGTCCTATTTTAGAAGTCACGTAAACCCTTTGGCAACTTCTACATAGTTTGGGATAAAGCGACGTAAGAAATTCGCTTTCCCTTGAAGACTCTAAATTTGATGCAAAGAGGATGGGGATGGGAGATTAAAAATAGCCTCGACCTTGAGAGCGTCAAGGCGAATTCCATATTTAGAGACAATGAATCCCAAAATATGACCAGAATCAATGCATAAGACGCACTTGTGAGGATTAAGCTTGATATTGTAACGTGTGCAGCGGAGAAAAATCTTGCGGAGGTGTTGAGGATGGTCTTCGCACCGAGCTGAATGAGCTGGCAGGTCATCCAGATATGGTTGAACAATGTGACGTATGTCATGAAAAGTGTAGCACATAGCACGCTGGAAGGTGGCTCCAGTGTTTTTCAAGCTGAACGGGAGCTTCTTGTAGGCGAATGTGCCCCACGGACAGATAAAGGCAGTCTTATGTTGATGGGCGGGTAAAATATTAATTTGATTGTAACCCGAGAAGCCATCCACAAGGGAATAGATCTCACTCCCCATGCAGTCATCGATGATCTTATCTATAAAGGAAGTGGGATAGTTGTCCTTAGGACAAGCCCGATTGATGTCTCAGTAGTCAACACAGACCTGAATTATGCCCTGCTTTTTATCTACAGGGACAATATTGGAAACCCATTCTGTGAGGGGGATTGGATATATGAAGCCTGTGTTAAGAAGTTTCTCAACTTCTGCTTTTATAGCTGCAGATTTTCAAGGATGCACTGGGCGTAGACGCTGATGCACGGGCTTCGCACTTGGATAGGTGGTAATTTCATGCATGACTATACTGGGATTGATCCCAGGCATCTCTTCATAGGACCATGTGAAAACATCTCGGAATTCGTGAAAAAGGCTAGTGTATACTTGAATCTCTTTGAGAGAACAAGTAACTCCCACGTGAATGTTCTCGAAAACCCTCGATTTAATGGAGATGTCGATAGGAAATTTTTGGGTGATGTTACTCAGATTTCCTTCCGAAAGAACCTCATGAGTCAATATTGGTGTTTGGAGAGGCGGAGAGGGAACCTGAGATGCGAAGTACTCTAGACAAGTAGACATTGCCCCCAGGCCTGGCATGAACGAGGAACGATGATGTCCATCGCTCCACATCAAATATTTAAGAGACATCATCTCAACGATAGCTTCGTCAGACGGAAAGACTTCTCTCAACGGATCGGGAGAATCTGCATCGCCGAGCCAAGGGGATTGAGAATAAACATCAAGAGCCATTCTCAAAGGAGCATGTTCAGTAGGAGGAGGATCTGATGCAGTGACGATCTCGCAATAATTGATTTCAACTGGAGTCAGAGGCATTGATTCTCCAAAAGAGGTCACCTATTCAGGCGAAGGGATGATCCACGGGTCATTAGACCTAGAGATCATGTTGACTTGAATGGTGTTCGGTGGTGGTATGGGAAAAATACCCATGAGAACGGGGTCTTTGAAAAGACCAAGTCCTACACTTTCAGGGGGATTGGGAATTTGATCCACGTATGGCACGTTATTCTCGGAGGATGAGGTAAAGAAAGAAAACTAATTGATAATGATAATCTTGCCCTCATGTGGAAACTTCAAAAGCCGAAAGAAGGTGGATGGAATGCATAGCATGGCATGGGTCCAGCTGTGACCAAGTAGAATATTATAGTTGAGCTTAGCATCAATAACTTCCACTTCAACGTTGACTGTCTTACCTTGTAATATGATCGGCAAACTCGCGAGAACACCCAAGGGTTTTGATTCCCTACCATCAAATTCCTCAAGGGCATTGGGAGATGAAGTGAGGGTTGGACAGCCAATGGCCTTTCAGCAGGTAGATGACATAACACAGGTGGAAGCACCTTCATCCACAATGGCTCTGTGGATGTTGAGGCTGTTGATACCGACATGTATAACAAGGGCAATTTGATGTGGAAGTCATGGGACAAAATTTTCTAGATCGAAGGTGAGAAGATTAGAATCGGCAGGATCAATTCCACCGATCGCGGATAACAGAGCTTTTCGTTGTGATGGGAAACTTTGAATCACTTCCAACACATACATTACGGAAGGCGCCTGTGTCAAATCCTCAAAAATGTTGTAATGTTGAGCAGCACGAGCGTTTGGATTATAGGAAGATTTTTGAAGAACACCTTTGGAAGGTGGCCTTACAATGGGTACAGCGTTGGGCTTCTCAAATTCTAAAGGACCAGAGACAGGAGGGGGAGGTGGGCCATCAACGACTTTCTTCCCAGCTGCCTGGCGTGATCCAACATAATCCTTCAAATGAGTGGCAATCGAAACAGGTGCAACACCATTCATAATGAAAACTTGGGACCCAAATGGTGCAAATGGTGAAGTTTTCTCGACCATCTAGGTCTGCTGAGATGGAAAAGGTTCTTTAAGAACTTCCAGAATTCCCTTAGAGCCTTTAAGAAGTTGAATAACCTCAGATCATCGTGGACAATCTTTGGTGTAGTGGTCTCTGTCACAGATCAGGCAGGGGTACTTCGGTTTCCGTTGTGAACCATCATCAGCACGTGGTTTGGAGGATTTTGGTTTTGGGGCATCAGGTTTGGATTTGCCTTTGCCCTTATTCTTCCCTTTGGAGGTCTTTTCCGCAAGATTGGCCTGAACGACATTGACCTCCACGGTCATACCAGAATCTGGAGTGGTGGGAGGAGAAGAATTATTGGAAGAATTCGACTTCTGCTTCCCATTCGAAGACTTACGATAAGTATGAGAAACAGAACCAATAACACTGTCCACTGATGGGGTAGCTGGTGCTTTAGAGGTACTTGGCCACGGGGAATCAGTCAAGATATCATATAATGTGCCGGACTGAGAGTACACTAAATCGAGGTACTGGGCACGAGCAATGGCTTGTTCCTCGATTACACATGCCCCCATAGAAATATCTTGAGAGATCTTGTTAACAAAGGAGGTAGTGAACCAGTGAGTTAGAAGTTGATCAAGAATATCAAACTTGATCATTCGATGACGACGTCTCCACTCATGAATATGATATGAAATATGAGTGGCTTTATCCTGCTTCAGAGATGTCAGGAGATGCATCCCAGCTTCATAATGAACCGGTAACTGGAAATGTGTCAGGAAAGCCATAGCTAAAGTATTAAAGTCTTGAAAAATACCGTAGGGTAGTTCTATATACCACTTAGCAACAACACCAGTAAGAGTGCTCTGGAAAAGACGTAGACGGATCGAGTCATCAACCCAAGAGTTTGAAGAACACCACAGATGGTGGGTCATGACATGGGCTTGGGGGTCTTCTCTAGCTTTACCCTCAAATTTAGGACATTCACCAGGCACCTTGGTTGGAACCGGAGGCCAATATGGATTATGGAGAATCGGATCATTGGTCAATTTAGATACATCCAGTAATTCCAATGTGGCAAGGAAAGGTAACTAAGGATTAAAAGGCATGTCAGGTCCCCGATAAGGACCTATACCTGTACTCCACCCTGGTTGAGTATAATTCTACCCCCATTGGTTCTGTCCCAGAGGATTCTGACCATAGGGGGTATAAGCTGTATAATTGGGTTGATACGGTTGCTGAAAACTAGGATACAGGGTTTGATAACCAGGGTATTGACCTTGATTATATGTAGGTCCCGTTTCAGTAGTATATGGATTCGAATGCTGAGTATAGGTATAGCCTGGCTGTTGAAGGCAATAACCAGAACCTTGGGGCGGGTTGTAAACCGGTCGAGACTGACCTTGAAGGTAATAGCCGCATTGGGGTTGAGTGGGCTATTGGTAATTGGGGCCTTGCTGAGCCTGATAAGTTGGGCGCACAGGTGGGTTCAGCTACGGCATGTAATAGATCGGATGTTGAGCAGGGTTAACTGGTTGTACAGGTTGTCCTGGTTGAACAGGTTAACTTGGGTGTATAGGCTGCCCTGGTTCAATAGGTTGACCTAGGTGAATAGGTTGTCCTAGTTGAACAGGTTGGCCTCACTGATGAAGGACACCAGGTTGACCTGACTGAACAGTTTGACCTGATGGCGGAAGAGGGATAGGTTGTGCCTGATAACCAGGTTGACCTATGACAGGACCATAGGATGGCCCTGGTCATGCAACATTCAGAACGATGGGAAACTGAGGTTGCTGAGGTTGCACCAAAGGTTGAGAAGGATGGATTTTCCCCCCAGGACTGTACAATGGTCCGGGTTGATACTCCGATTAGCCTGTGGGTCCTTTAGGTTGCCCTGGTTGGACCATAGGGTGAGGCTATAGAGGTTTACCTTGAGGGTTGTAGGACTGCCCTTGTGGACCGTACAATAACCCCTGCTGGCCCGAAGGTTGTCCCTGTAAGGGTTGTCCTTGCGAGTCATATAGATAACCAAGTTGGCCCGAAGGTTGACCCTGGAAGGGTTGTCCTTGTGGTTTAGAAGGTTGCCCGGCCTGGGCAGATAGAAAACCATTAATATACTGATAAGCCTCGGGAGCAGGAAAATGAAAAGGGTTGCCCTACTCATCATATTGATATGGAAATACATAAATGGGGGTACCATCCGTTCCATAATGGGAAAAGTAAGGATGGTTGAGATCTTGGGAGGACTAACCAATCTCGGAGTTTGACGGCTGTAAAGACAATCGATACTCCTCAAGATAAATATTCTCCAGAATAGCAGAAGCTATGTAAATGTCATTAGGAACTGACGAGGTCCTGGTTGACTAAGTAGTGACAACGGGTGTAGATGTGGCTACACAGACAGTAGGCCTAACAGGTACTGATGTGACGAGAGGAGATGTTGTGAGAGGTGTCGATGGCGACATCCCTAATGAAGGAATAACCAGCCTCGTAGATGGAGTCAATATTCCCATAGAGGCCACAGCGGCGATGACTTGACTTAAGGACCTATATCCCGCTGGAAGTGAAGGACCAGGTGAAGACATGACAGAAGACTCGAGGATGTTTTCTGGAAAGAGCTGGTAATCTTCACCAGATGTAGGAATTTCCTCACTAGGAGAAGGACTGGGTGAGTCCATATCTGACCCTGCCACTAGATCTTCTAAAAGACGGCGAGGAATAGGAGGTATAATGGCAGCCGAGAAAGGCTATCCCGATGTAAGAGGAGGGAAGTGTTACCCTAATCCAAATCCAAACCAAGCATTGGACAAGGGCCAATTGAATTCAACTGGTCCACCAAAGGGAAGCTCAGATATAACCAGTCCCCTGTCGGGAAACTCAGATACAATAGGCTGCCGATGTTCAGCAGAGGACTGAGAGATCTCTGATGAATTGTATGTGTAAGGACTACCAGTAGACGAAACTGAGGGTTACGCCACTGTGATAGTAGCAAAAAGAGGAAGAGATCAAAACAAAGACACACGGGCAAAAACCAAGGCAAACAATCAACCGGCCGAAAAAAAATCTCTAAATGGGCGTGTGATCGTAGGTGATTAATTTTACCACATTGATCCTACTTTAATGGATCGCTGCATCCATGCCTTGGATACTGATTATTGTACACTCTATTATGGATGGCTGCGCCCATACCACATATCATGTATTTGAGATATCAGTTGTATTTGTCTACACAGCTTTTCTGACAACAGTGTTTTCAGTTGGGCATGTTCTCATAAAGCATTTCACCCCTCTCTCACTCTCGGGCCTCATGCTTTAAGGGGCATCTGTTACACAACATTTTTTCACCGTCCCTGTAATCCCTCATCCCGTACATTGGAGGGCCTTTCTTGTCACCTATGAGCAGTGACATGACCTGAAACCACTTTCATGGCATCCCCTTTGACAAAGACAATCATTCCTCTGAAGAAATTTTCCTTTAAAAAACCCTAAAAATAGATCTTTTGGCCTTGGCGCGACTAGCCACTTTAGCCCTTGCGCCATTGGGGAAAATCCACCATAGAGGGCGCGCAAAATAGCGCTCTGTCCCAGTGTCTCACTCGTGCCAAGCTTAATAAGGGATGTTTTTTAAAAATAAATGGCGGAAGTTTGATTCCAACAAACTCCTGAACGAGTCACTAAAATGAGTTGGGAGGTTTGGCTCCGGATCTCCATTTATGGGAGGTGGTTTTCCACCTATCATGGAAGCTTCCTTAGAGATAGGGCCAATCCCATGATTGTAGGGTTCCAAACTCCTCTTCCCCCATATATAAAAGCTTTTCTTCTCCCTTAGCAAGCTAGAGATGAACTTGTAGCAAGGAGACTATAGCCAGACAGCTTTTGAGAGCCAAGCTGAAGAGAGAGAGCTTTGTCCCGTTTCCGACAGGCTTCGTTGAGACGTGCTCCGCTGTCAGCGCCGTCGAAGGAAGATCAAGAGTCAGAGCTTTGGGTTGTATCTTTCCTTTGTTATTTTAATGATAAACGAATTTGATTATGGTTCTATTCGTGTGTCTTTTTCTTGATGCAATGAATTTCATCCTCTCTGACTGATGTATGGTTACAAGATTTAGATTTTTCGTTGTGTATCGTTGTATCCTTTGCAAGTGTGTAGGTGTTCGGACGCATCAAGCGGAAGGATCATGATCTGCCAAGTGAGGAACAGGAAGCGTCATCCTTTATTCAACGACCATTACGTAGGACTTGAGGTAGGCAATTCGTTATGCTTTTTTCATTTTGTAACTAAGAACCTGTGTAATTGCATGACTTTATTGTTGCTAGACCTGATCTGGGATAGTAGGGATCGCCTCTATCTGCGAAACCAGATATTTTGGGTTCGGTCCCCAGTGGAGTCGCCAGTTTGTTGGAGAGGTAAATACCCTCTACGGACAGAGGCGATCCCTACTAGCCTAGATCGGGTCTAGCAACAATCAGGTCATGCAGTGACGTAGGTTCTTAGTTACAAAACGACAAAAGCATAATTAATTTCCTACCTCAAGTCCTACGCAGTGGTCATTGAAGAAAGGATGACGCTTCCCATTCCTCGCTTGGCAGATCACGATCCTTCCGCTTGACGCGTCTGAACACCTGCACACATGCAAAGGATACAATGATACACAATGCAAAATATAAATATTGTAACCAAACATCAGTCAGAGAGGATGTAATTCATTGCATCAAGAAAATGACACACGAATAGAACCATAATCAAAGTCGCTTATCATTAAAATAACAAAGGAAAGATACAACCCAAAGCTCTGACGCTTGATCTTCCTTCGACGGGGCTGACAGCGGAGCACGTCTTAACGAAGCCTGTCAGAAACGGGACAAAGCTCTCTCTCTTCAGATTGGATCTCAAAATATTTCTGGCTATATTCTCCTTGCTACAAGTTCAGCTCTAGCTTGCTAAGGGAGAATGCAAGCTTTTATAGATGGGGGAAGAGGAGTTGGGATCCCTAAAATCATGGGATTGGCCCTATCTCTAAGGAAGCTTCCATGATAGGTGGAAAACCACCTCCCATACATGGAGATCCAGAGCCAAACCTCCCAACTCATTTTAGTGACTCGTTCAGGAGTTTTTTGGAATCAAACTTCTGCCATTTATTTTTAGAAAACATCCCTTATTAAGCTTGGTGCGAGTGAGACACTGGGACAGAGCTCCAGTTGGCGCGCCCTCTATGGTGGATTTTCCCCATTGGCGTGAGGGTTGAACTGTCTAGTCATGCCAAGGCCAAAAGATCTGTTTTTATGGTTTTTTAAAGGAAAATTTCTTTAGAGGAATGATTGTCTTTGTAAAGGGGGATTCCATGAAAGTGGTCAAGTTTCTAACCTTCTATGAGAGTCTTGGTATCGTGGAATGACCCTATTATGAGGGTCCTATTGGACGATGAGATTTGGGAGCTCGAGGGGGCTTTGGGGATAGCTTCTCAGAGCTATAAGCAACCATAGGGCTAGGCTTGCCGAACCTTGTTGGTGTGCTTTTGCCCCACCATTTTGATGATTGAGTTGGTTCACCTCTCATTATCTGTGCCCCGTATGCATCCTACCCATTGAGTTTAGGGTTCATGGGAAGTACCTCTCATTTGGCTAGTGAGGTGGGAAAAGATAGAGACTAGTATCAAAGACTGATGGATGCATTAGAGATTTCCTCACTCTCTATCTAGGATGGCATGATCTAACCACTTGATCTGGGATCAAGTCTAGTGATGTTTTAGACCTCCTATAGACTTTGGGTCAGATAAACCAACTTCAGGTTGGTGTGAGACTCTTTGTGAGTCCTATAGAGGTTTTAGACCTCTGGGGTGAATCTGTCAACTAGGAATGACGTCTTTGTGACTGACCCACTTCTGTTCTGAAATAAAGAATCTAGAAAAACAAGTTACGGAGGTATGACACACGATGTTTGGATTGCATCGGTGGATGGAGTTCTCCCTAGTTGAGAGGGAGTGTTAATTTTGGACAACTAGGTCCAAACTCCATGTTGTGATGCTCAGATGAAGATACCAATATTTTTATTGGGTTCCTCTTTCGGAGAGGTGCAATATCGATCTAAATATCATATTGATCCGATGAGCAGCACATTTATTTTTAATCTATTGAAAATATGTGCAGGTCGGCCTTGAGGTTTTACACCCCTAGCAAATGTGTCACACACCCTCACTGATAGATATAAATAAGGTCAACGTTGGAGGAAATTTCACTCATCTCATCATCACACATTCCCTTTCCTCTTTTGATTGGTTTGAGATACTTGGAGGAAATTTTTTGTTCACACGTGGGAGAAGGACGTTGACTTTTATGCTGCAGCTAGGGCTTCCATCGCAAGTTTGACCATCATTGACTTTGGTCAATGCATAATCAAACAGAGCTGAATTTTTGCACAAACTTTGATTTCTATAGTTCGTACTATTTGGCACAAGAACCGAGGTCAAAGGTTGATCGTTGATCGTGCTACGTTGACTTTCTGGACAACGTTGACTTTCTAGAAAGTGTTGGAATTTTGGGCTATGTTGACTTTGGTTGACTTGGATTGTTTGATGAGGGTGATGTGACACATACTGGGCTGGTTGAATGATAATACTTTGATGGTTGAAGCATCTTGCTGATCACCGTAACGTACCAACACAAATATATATTTCTGGCTTGTCTTATGTTGATCTACTGGTATGTTCTCTCAGCATTTTACTTTATTGTTTATGTGATTTCTGTCTGAAATTGAAGAGAAAGTAAAGTTGCATCAAGCATAGAAGATCTGCATAAATTTACAAGGCTCATCTATTGAACTAGTGCTTCCATGTGATTTAGAATTAATGTGAAGAGAAAGAGTACCTTTTGTGTTTGCTATTGTGATCAATGACTCATCACCAGGGTTGGATCCAAGGTCTTGCTGCGCAGTTGCTACTATATTTTGCTTACCCTTTCCACCATATCCCTTTGGCTTCTTTTCCAGGTACAACTTCCAACAATGATCATCGTCATGACCATCCTTTTTGCTGTGAATGCAATAAGGATTTTCTCCTTCATCTTTCTTTGTTGATGCCGTCTTATTTTCCTTTCCCTTTCCTTTCCTCTTGAATTTACAATTTGAAGGTTTGAAAGGTGGTTTGTTTGAATGACCATCTTTATCATTTCTGCCCCTATTTTCAAAATGAATGGCCTTTACACTGGTAGATTCAATAGTAGTAGGTTCAAACATTAACAATGAATGTCTAATGTAACTATGTAATGACCCAATATGCTTAGTTACCACTTCAAGTGAATCTAATGAAATGCCAAACTTAGTGCTTGTTTTCTAAATTTGTAGGTAAATCTTTGCACGTTTTGTCCTTTTCCTTTCCTTAGGTATTTCCACTCCATTAAGGATTTTCTCTTATAACCCAAGGGGTAGAATTGATCTTTAAGTGCAGAAATAAAATTTGACCATGAGGAAATAAGGTTACCCAAATTAATACTACCTTGACATTTTCTCTCCCACCAGATGAGAGTGGCGCCATTCAGTGGAAGAGAAACCAAATGGATCTTTGCCTCGTCCTCCACAATCTTATGAATCCTGTAGCAGAGTACAATTTTCCTAATCCATTTGTTAAGATTCTCTGCATTACTTTCACCATTATACATGGGAAGATCAAATTTGACATCTAACTTAAAGAAAGGTTTATTAGATGAATTTCCTGAATTCCTATGATGCTGGTGAGAAGAGGAGGAAGAATGTTCACTCACAGGAAGAACTTTGAGAATTTTACATACAGTTCTTCCCTTTTTAATACATCAAGCACTTCAAGTCTAGAGATAAACTTCTCAACCCAATTTGCAATGGTGTGGAATGCATTGTGGAAGTTTAGATCCTCCTCATTTAGAACATCATCATCCATGTTTCTTCTTTGATGTGCACGTCCCACTTCGGGATGAAAATAATTTAGTTTCCCTTCACCTCTTCGTAGCCTGTTTCTAGTTAGCATACAAACACGCAATTCACATCTACAAAGAGCCGCTCTAATGCCACTTGATCCAAAATATTTTCCTTTGAGATGTATTAAATAATTACATGTAAAATTGCATCTTAACCATGAAACGTAAAAGGCATAACATAAGAAGAGAGAAGCACATAAAATCATGCAGGAAGACAATGAATTGATATCGAAGTTCGTCCAAGAGTGACTACATCTTTGGGTATGTTTCTGCATCTTTTTCTCTCACAACCATGAGCAAAAACCCCTTGCTGGAGTTCACCAATCTATTCATTTTTCTTGCACTTACAAGAGTAGAATTGATCTTGGTTTGATGAGCTCTTACAATATACTCTACCCCATCTTTTGTGATTTGGTATTTATTTTCATGTTGAAAGAAAACTACTTTTCTGTCATAAAGATAGGGAATCCCTAACGGAATACCATAGAGATCCAAGGTTATGACCCAACTCATAAAAAGGAATTATGTGAATTTATTTCTAACTATGATGAGTTGTTTCAAGAACCCATAGGATTGCCTCCGAAACAAGAAATCCAACTTGAGATCCATTTGCAGCATGATGCTCCATTGCCAAACATTGGTATGTATAGGATGTCATCTATCGAAATGGAGGAGATCAAAAATAAGGTACAGGAATTGTTGAACCAAGGGTTTGTCCATCCAAGTACTTCTCCACGCAGCTTGTTGATAAAAAATATTACCTAAGAAAGATGGCACATGGAGGATTTGCATGGATTATCGGGCGCTAAAAAATATCATGGTGAAGAACCGATACCATCTCCCTTACATTGATAATTTGTTAGATCAATTAAAGAATGATATTTATTTCACCAAATTGGATTTGCAAAGTGGTTATCACCAGGTCATAATTGGAGAGAAGGACGTGTCGAAAACCACCTTCAAGACCAAACAGGGGTTGTTCGAATGGATGGTGATGCCATTTGGACTGTGCAATGCTCCAGCCACATTCATGAGGGTATTCCATGTATATTTAGATGATATTATTGTCTTTAGTAGGACTTGGGATGAACATGTATGCCATGTAAAGGAAGTGCTTGATGTATTAAAAAGGGAAGAATTGTATGTAAAATTCTCAAAGTGTGAGTTCGGGAAAACCTCTTTGGTTTACCTAGGTGATATTGTCGGTAATGGTCAATTAAAAATACACCCCTCCAAAGTTGAGGTGATTGTATAATGGCTTAAGCCTACCAATGTAACAGAGGTCAATAGTTTTCTAGGAGTAGTATTGTACTAGAGGAGATTCATTACCAAATTATTTGAATTTGCATCACCCTTACACGCAATGACAACTAAAAAACAAGCCTATCTGTGGGGAGGAAAGCAGCAGAAGCCCTTCGAAGCACTGAAAGAAAAAATCAGCACCGCACCAGTCCTGGATTTACCCGATGTCTCGTAGCCTTTTGAGATCGAAACCAATGCTAGTGGGTACACCATGGGAGCTATATTGTTTCAGCAAAAGAAGCGAATATGTTACCATTCAAAGAAGTTCTCCTAGGCTGTCATCAATTACCCCACTTATGAGAAGGAAATGTATGCCTTGATACAAAGTGTGAAAAAGTGGAAACACTACCTGATCAACAAGGAAACCATTCTCCATACGAATCACCATCCCTTGCAATACCTTCAGTCACAAACCAAGCTACAACAGTCTCGTCATTTCAGGTGGATGGGTTTTCTACAACAGTTTCATTTGGTAATAAATTATAAGAAGGGGCACTAGCAACAAAGTAATAGATATGCTCTCTCACCCTCCTATTGCTGCTTCTATTATTTTTCATAATGCTTCGTTGTCTTTTGAAATTTATGTTGAACAATACGCTAACAATGATGAATTTAAAGAAATATATGTAAAACTAACTCGTGGATCGCAGGTGGAAAACTATAATTTGTCGGGGAAGCTATTGTATCACCTTGCAAATTGTGCATACCCACAATAGAAAGGGTACATGTAATTCGAGAGGCACACACCTCTCTTGTGTCAGGTCACTTTAGTGTTGAAAAAACCTTATGTAGTTTACAAAGGTTTTGCTTTTTGCCCCATATGAAAAACATTGTAACCTGATTTGTAAAGGGATGTGTGATGTGTTATATTTCAAATCCCTCTAATAGAAAACTTAGGCTCTACACACCACTCCCTATTCTGGGTCATCCATAGGAAAGTGTGTCTATGGACATTGTAGGAGGTTTGCCTATGTCTAGAAAGGGTCACGACTATTTGTCTATTGTCGTAAACCAATTTAGAAAAATGTGCATATTAATTCCTTGTAAAAAGTAGGTCACTACTGAGCATATTTCTTATCTTTTCTTTCAGTTTGTTTGGGTCCACTTTGGGTTTCCCACTTCGATTGTGTCAGATCAAGACTCTCGCTTCCTTAGAGAGTTTTGGACTAGCTTGTGGTGAATGATGGACACCAAGTTGAAGAGAAGTACACAATTCCATCCACAAACTGATAGACAGACAGAGGTCATCAACCATACCGTGGTACACTTGTTGTGGGGCTATTACAGAAAACATCCCAAGTTGTGGGATGAGCATCCTCCATATGTGCAACATGGCTACAACCGAGCAGTGCATTCCTCTACACAACACTCACCATTTGTGACATGTTTTGGTTACCTACCAAAGGACCCTTTTAACATGATCTATGGAAGGGATGAAGATGCCAATGGATGTGATGATAAGGACAAAGCACAGTGGTTCATCCAACAGATACAAAAAATTCACCAAGCAGTGCAAGAGCAGTTGGAAAAGAGCTAAGATCGATATAAGGCCCGACATGATAAGCACCGAGTTGACCATCAATTTCAAGTTGGTGACAAGGTGTGGTCCATATGAGCAAGGATCGAATAAAGGGGGAAGGAAATAAATTGCGACCAATCCAGTATGGTCCATTTAAAATATTGGAGAAGATTGAGAATAACGCTTTCCGACTCAATTTCCCTGTATACATGTAGATTTACTCAGTTGTGAATGTCGAAAATCTGAAGCTTTATGAACCACCATTAATTATGGACACCGAGGAGGTAGGATCAGTGCCTACAGTGGATGAATTTTCACCACAATATCTCGATGAATTTGCAGAAGACATCATTCTTGATCAAAGAACCAATACTTCACGACGAGGAGATGTGGAATATCTCCGTGTTGGTTTCAAAGGGATGCACCAAAGTAAAGCTAAATGGCTTGAAAAGGAGAAGGTGAGGGAGCAATTCCCTCACTTGCATGTTGATTGATAATGCCTTTGGGGGTCTAAAAGCTCTTAAGTGGGGAGGAATGTTCTAGGAGGATCGTATAGGTCCAAGTACAAGTGGCTTAAGTACAAGGGCTCAAAAATAAAACTATTATAAATGTGGCAAACTTAGTGTCAAGTTGAAGATCTCATATTTCTAATTCCAACGACAAAGACGACACTCAATTCTGAGTCCGTATGGAGGAGTTAGAAGTAGTCAAAGTTTGAGGTTGACTTGGTGACGCGGCAGCTCTAAGGACACGACAAATTTGCAGAAATCTGGCCATTGGATTCCAACCAACTCCAGCCGGATTCCAGGAAAAATTGTGGGACGGTTAAAAGCACTCCTTTGGTCATGTTCCAGAATTTAAAAAAATGAGTGGTTGATTTATAAAATAAAATAAAAATATTAAAAAAATGGTAGGGCTGGCCATGACCCCCGCCCTACCCAACGGACATGTAACAAATATATTATTTAAATGGTTGGGCCAACAAGCATGACCCTGCCGCCCACCATATGCACTATTAAACAATGTAAAATGGGTGGGGCGCAAGCTGTCAACCCCATCACCCCCCATACCTTTTACACTTGGCACCATATAACCGAGCGGGCCACCCAATACGAGTCTAACTCCCCACTGAACATCAATGGAAGCCCATTTAAAATTATGTTCATTGGGTTTAAAACCAATTCCGAATTATTATGGAGGGGACGGGGTTTGACCACTTGACCCCATCCCTCAAGCAAAGGATCTCAACCAATTTAGCCAACTGACTTCCTTGGGTATTCTGCCCACTTTTTATTATTTAATCCTGAAATTCATAAGTGCGCCTAGGCAGGCCAAGAGTTGCATGGAGTATGAGACAGAGTTGACCCTTGAGTGCCTTACAGGAGGGGGGCGGAACCATGAACTGAGCCCATTTGCAAAGGGGCCAGATTTGTCTGGTGTCAGAATCAGGCAAACTTTATATGTATTCTGCACCTCTCGACGCTACGAATCCAACAGTGTTGTCCATTTATTCATTAGAGGTCTCCAATTTTCAGGCACTTTCAGTTATGGATGTATAAGGGTGTAATTTTTCATTAAAGCTTGTACTTTCATTTTAGTTTCCACTTAATGAAAGAGGGCCTCCCCACTGATTGAGTAGGGCCCGAAGACGTATTCCCTCCTGGAAAAACTTTGATATCAATTATTTGTCTTCTTGCATGATTTTATGTGCTTCTCTCTTCTTATGTTATGCCTTTTAAGTTTCATGGTTAAGATGCAATTTTACATGTAATTATTTAATACATCTCAAAGAAAAAGATTTTGGCCAAGTGGCATACAGTTCCTTAATCATAGGATGGTTAACTGATCCTACCTCCTTGGTGTCCATAATTAATGGCAGGGAAAATTTTAAGAACCCCCCTAAATTTATATATATAATAAATAGGCGAATCCCCATGATACATAGGAAAAATGGAAGGCGATTTTATTAATAATATAATATGTATATATAATTTTTTGGCGAATCTCTCACGAGATTATATTATCTTGTAAAAACATGGCGAATCACCAGTACAAATGGCAAATCACTACTACAAAATGGTGAATCGTTGTCTAGTGGAGTTCGGGTTGTTGGTTCCAATGAAGATATGGTAGTTGAACCAAGAGTAGAAGGAAGAGAACCACCGAGACCAAGCATGGCACATGGTGACTCATGAGGGAAGTAGTTCTCATGCAGTTTGGAAAACGCGTTCTTCTAGTTCTGCTAAGCGTAGTGTTGTTGCTCATGCTACTAATAGCACTGATATTGAGGTTGGAGAGGAGTTTCAAAAAATTGGGATCTTTGCAGATCATTTTGTTTCAACAATCCTCCAACACAAAGGCCCATGCCTCTGCCGATTTCTTCAATGAGAAGAACAAGTCGAACAAAAATTAAAAAGCCAATAACTAATAAACAGAGTCAATACGACAATCCCAACACACCTCCAAACCGACAGTTGTGCTTCACTGTCTGCTACGCACATCCAAACTGACTCAACTCATGGCAGAATTTGCTCGTGGGAATGGATCGGGGAATTCGAGGGGGCGGTATCATAAATTAATGAAGTTCAACTCATCCCTCCACAGTCCAATGCAACAATGGAGGTCAGCTCTCCTCAACACATATAATCACCAACAGGCACCAGAAATTACACAACTATTACACAATCCAGGCCTCTCACAACAGTGGCCTCTCACAAGTTTGACCGGCGACGGTGCTTGACTAAAAAATTTAAAAATAAAAGTTTGACCAGGAAAAGTAGTATTCAATTTTTTATCTTGTAGTTAAAGAATTCAACATCCCAATATATAAAAATACCATCAAACGAACATTATGCACTCCACTCATAAAACAGTTCAGGATAAGAGAAAGTGTAACTTCTCATTCCATTCATAACACAACTCATGATAAGAGAAAGTGCAACTTCCCATAATGGTAAAACAAAAGGAGGAACTTTAATAATGATAAAACAATTCGAAAGTGTGGGGTATCCCACTTTTTATTCACACACCAAACAGATCATCGACAACTTACTTGCACTTGTCCTTGCCAGAAATTAGGAAATTGATTTTACATCAGAAATTAACGAAAAAAACTGCATATGGTAGAGAGCCTTAGTCACCAGCTAAAATTTTAATGTTGGTCGTTATGGAAATCGACTTATTGCCAACTATCCAAACCTTGAAGTGAAAATTACATTACAGTATGTACAAAAATGGATATAGTTTGAACATGTAAACTCCCCAATTTTTCTTGTGCCCCTCATTCATGGCTATTGTTAAGCTGTAACATGGGAAACCCCCCCTTCCCTTACAGTTCACTGCTCAGGGTTGCACAGTTTCCATATCCAACCATCAATCCAGTCAGCTTCTTATTATTCAGATGTTGTTGGTAGACCGTTGGTTTTTCAAATCTGTTACCAAATTATGAAAAAAAATCAAATAAATAATGAATTCGTGATTATCTTTGGAGAGTATCTATGTATGATTAATTTCACTGTGACATAATAGCTAAAGAAAAAAAAAAATTAGGTAAGCAACCCAATTTAAATCTTGAAGATACATAATCTTCAGTGATTTCAATAACTGAACAATAATTAATTGCTCTGTACCTGTTAGGGAACGGTATGAGGTGTGGCAAACCGAGCATGTTTGAAGTCAAATGTAATCTTCAGAATTTTATAATATAATACAACTCTTGCTTACTTACAAAAGAAAAAAAATCATATTATAATTTCACTATCAAATATCAAATATCAAAAGTATGAATTATTTCTTTCATACGCCCCCTTCATGGATTCTAAATCTTTGAGTTGTTTACATCTTTAGTCTTTTACACACATTTTTTTTCCAAGAAAAAACTGTGTTTTCAATTTCAATTGTGAAAGCAAAATATGCATGGAAAAGTCTGTGCTTTCATACAAAACTACTAGTCTAAATACATTGGAACTTAACCATTGGATTTACCCCAAATACATACCACATCCATCTTCTGCAATCGATATACACTATACATGACAACAAGAGTTACAAGTCAACTAGAGCACCTCCCATTGTTCTTCTAAGTCAATAAAGGATTTTATATCTCACTGGGAAGCTTGCTTCCCCCTTGAACTCCTTGAACAAGAGCAAACCTTTCTGTTGTGCCATAACATTTTTTGAGATTCCATTGGCTGATTTGTTAAATTCTCTATACAGATGTTGCAATGGACCAAAGAGTGAACCCTATCTCTCTAATTCTGTGAAGGAAAGGAGACAACACTAAATTAGTGATTTTTCACTTCTCATTAAACCAATGCAATTTTCAACTTTGAAACTCCTGGTAGTTGCAAAGATCTGATTTGACACTTCTCAATAAACCAATGCCATTTTCAACTTTGAAACTCCTGGTACCTACAAATATTTGATATCATTTTCTAAAGCAAACTAAGACTTCAAAAAAATCTACAAGGCAAATAGTTTAATTCTCTTATTTGAACCCTTGATCAGCTCCAAACTTTAAGGTAGAGTAACAGGTGAGATAAAAACAAAACAACACCATATCCGCATCTTCTGGAATACCTTGCTCCATCAAAAACCCTTGCTTCATTATGATTTATCTTAAAATCCTTTGGCTTTTTACCTCTGCAACTTTCTTTATAGAAAATTATAATTATATACACTGCCAGATTCTCTATATTATTCCAACCGTCCACTTATTCTTCCAGATCCTCAAAAGTCCACTTGTTCCAACCATCCATAACCCCCACATAATATAGCTAAGAAGAGCTCAAAATTGAGTGTGTGCAAACCATGTCTCAAGACCCTGAAGTAGAGACCCAGAATTAAATTGTCCTCGGAAATTTAAAGATTGGAGAACATCTTGCCATAAAGAAATAACATATGAACATGTAATAAAGAGGTGATCCACAAATTTACCTTAACATTTGCAGAAAATACAGCAATTTGGTCCCTGCCAATAGCACTTTTTTCCATTTTCGTAGGTCAGAATTCTTTTTGATAGAGATAACGAGGAGAAGGTTCTAATTTAAGAAATCTTCCAGATGCTTACCTACCATCAATGTCTTTCTCGCAGCAAATCCATGTAGGATAAAGCCTCATAACCTAACTTTTATGTAAGGATACTTGTGGCCTTATTCCAAAAGCATGCTATTTCATCCCTTGAAATCTGTAAAGAAATAAAATTGTGACATAGTAATGAGTTGTAGGGAGTATATTCAACAAAAAAAGCTCTTTGTAAGTTCATATATTCTGCTACTAACCAATTTTTTTACCATCTTCCAGGAACACCTTGAACCCCAGCATTAGCCAACACTGATGCTTGATTTGATTTGATATCGATGCTTCTACTTAGATAATAGGTTTGATCATAGTGGCTAAAGGGGGAGAAAGTTAAGACTTTTCATTTACAAAAAAGTTGTGCAGATTGTTGCTTTAAATCAGTAGATAAAAATCGTTTGAGATCTTATTTACTGCCACATTATTTTGAATTCTAGATTGTGTTGATTTTTGTTGTGTATCATAGCCACCTCCACCTGAAGACATTGTGAATTACTTTATTTTGAATTTCATATTTCTTTGAGCTTAAATTCAATGCATTGACATCAACAGAACACTGAACAGGCATACTGCTTGAGACCACTAAAGATTCAATGCAAGAAAGGCTATGCATACCCGAATGCTTCGACGAACTTAATTTGGCTAGTGATCATGAGGAATTAATTGCCAAGTAAAGAATGGCGGGGCATACCTCCTGGAGTCTCCTCCGCATTGATTTTTTGGCTGAGTGACTGAGCTTTAATGGCAGTGCACTCTTTGAGAAACATTTCAAATCTCAAATATTGTGTGTCTTATATGGTTTGACCTACTATGGATGACATATTCACCTAGCTAGCTCAAGAAAAATGAGATCCTTCACACCAGATTGTATTTTTTCATCTCGGGTAATTGTTCATCCAGATCTTTCCCCATGAATGTTTCCCTAATAAAATTTGAGGGTTTAATAATGGAACCAATAGCTACCAAGATAGATTATCACCAATTCTGAGACTAAAAGGGACTTGAATAAAATGGGAATTTATTTTGATTAAATAGTTCCAAATATAAAGATTGCTTGGAGTTGAGAATCAATAGTAAATTTAACTATTTTCGCACTACAGAAACAAGTGAAGCCAGGAAATAGAGTTGGATAGCTAGAACCAAATCCAGAGCCAAAGGGTAGAGTTGAGGTCCATGTTCCAAAGATGCTGATAGAAGACACATTGATCCAAATTTTGGTTTCCTAAAGCTTTGGTTTCCAAACGTGCTCGGTTTGCCACACCTGATATGGTATTGGGATTACTATACCAATAGATTAGATCCTCTCCAAGGGATTACTATACCATATTTGTACATTCTAGAACAGAGTCTATTTGGTATGCAGATCTCTCACCCTCACCTTTAAGATATGCAATGGTAGATCCTGAGCTTTTTTATGTGATACCAGGTCCCACAATCAGAGATGCGTTGATTGTCACCATATTCAACCCTCTGTCCATGGCCAGCGCCCATGCAGCCCTCTCTGACAGTGTCCTGGATAATGCGTATCAGAACTGTGAACAGGAAATATTGAATAATTAGAAAAGGAATACCACAGATACCCTAACATTGGCTATCTGTTTCTGCACTTGTTTCCCTTTCTTCTATCAACTATGTTGCATATTTTGAAGCAGACTACAACCATAAAACAACACCTTATGAACGGATTGATGAGTAGCAATTTATCCCTTGAAGACTGCTTTTCTACAACACATTTCCAGCGAACACATAAGGATCAAATTCATACATTAGGCCCTTTTCATCTCAAGTACACACCTTAAAGATGAATGTATCAAATTGTTTCTTCATCTACTAATTAGTAGAAAATGGTAAACAAAAATATTCTACCATATGATCTGCTTCAAAGTAGTTGTTTGTGACATACAAGTTCTCTCATTTATCCAAATGCCTTATGGCTCCATTAGCCCATAACTGATAGGCACCAATTTCCTTCCTTCTGATTCATTCATTGCTTTTGTCCAATTTTGTTTCTTCATCCTATTTCATACACTACAACCACCACTCATATTATTAAATCACCTTGTGCCCCCATTCTATAGCCTATCAATCCTACCTTTTAGGGATGCCCCCTTGAGTTGAAGAAGAGCCAACCAAAAGAGAAAGGAAAAGCTACTCAAAGTGAGTAGGTAATATTCTTGCATTGTAAAAAAACTAACACCATCGTGATTGAGACTTTATACTTTTTGCGGGTGCTAGGTTTTGTTGTAACAACAGGGAATCACAGTGTAGATGAAAGATCAGATCTTAAGCCAATTTTACAGTTCAAAATGTAAATAATTAAGAAAACAAGATATAATCAAGAAATGTAAAAATCATTACCAATAACAAGGCATATATAAGTAGCAGTAAATGCGTTCAATGAAAGTTTACATACCAATTCAGCTCTAGGCAATAAATACATCCCAAAATATTAAAAATATAAGGTGGTAATCTCTAGTGTAAGTAGGGTAGCAGCAAATTACATATACAAATTCAAAGCTCCCTCAAAACAACTAAGGAATCACACTAAAGAAGGAAATGTGTGATAATGTAAACTTACTGGAACTTTCCAAAAACTGGAACACAAATTTATTAACCAATGAATTTTTCATCAATGACTCCGATATGATGCTGAGTAACAACATTAGTATCTAATAACATCAGCAGTTGCAGATCCAATCCATCCACTAGCTTCCACAATATCATTTAGAAAATAGAGTGTATTGCTGAATAAAGGTATAAAAATGCTGAATGTTTGGAGTCATGGAAAAATAAACTTAATTTTCTTCAAAATTTGGAAAAGTAGACTAACAATAGTGGAATGAATAAATGGTGAAATTGCAATGCCTTGTATGAGTTCATTGACTTAATGTTGTTGCATGATCAACTTCATCTAGAAGTTATTCAATTTATGCATGAAGAATCTCACTCAGCATGTTATCGACTGTCAAGTGATTCAAAGCCACCAATAAACAGGAAAAAACTAAAAAGGTTCACCCTAAAAGTAATTTCTTCAGTGTCAAGATTCAGTATGCAAGCGCACATAAGCAACGGACGGATATGTGTCACAGCAAAGAAAACAAGAATGTAATTATTGTGGATTAAGAGGATAGCTTACTAGTCATGCTGAAAGAATTATCAGACCCCAACTAAAAAATAGTTTTAAGCCATAACCAGCAGCACATATGCTCAAGAAAATCATTAATAGTTGAATTTCATGGTTCCATGGTTTTTTCATCACATTCTAAATACCATCTATAGATTTTAGCGGGTATCAAACTCTCAATACTTCAAGCAAAACTATCATACGGGCATTTTTCGAAGGAACCTCATATGAATACTCAAAATGGGTTAAATGAAATGTAGGTTAGTGACCACAAGAAGGCCATACTAGGAAACATGGTAATGAAGATATAGAAGTGTTTTAATCATACTTACAGAGATTAAACTTTTAGCTCCTGTATTAACTCGTAACATTATTAAAGTTGAGAAACTTGACCACAGCTAGTAGAAGATGATGTTATGTAACATAGGACGACTAGCAATTCTAATACAAGTTTTTTTTTTATCACTAAATCTAAAGCATTGCCGATACTACATAAAGGTTACTTAATAATAGAGAAATTATACTTACCTCAAAGAAAAGATACTGCAAGTGGATTGAATTTCTCAGTCCAAACAAAACCATGCAAAAAAACAGAAAACAAGATATGTACAACGAAAAGAACTTTATGAAAGAGACATATTTCCATAATTTTGCCACATATACAAGGAATGCATGCAAGAAATATAACATGAGCAAGAAAGGCATCAAAAAAAGGGAAAAAAAAATACTTAGATTGTCTCAATGTGTACTTCCAGGAAGATTATATAGACTGAAAATCCGTATGCCTATTTTAGAATCAACTGACTCAATTGCATTTTCTAGAGCTGTCTCTATATTTCCAGGTGATTCATCCTGCTGAATTCCAGCCTCACCACACACATCCTCATCTTGTTGATTTGGATCTAAGAACCCGAAATTTACAGTATCCAAATCTACATTATCACGCCTCTCATGAAATTCAGAGACTTGACTAACAGTTTCTGAATTTGGCATCATAGAAATAGAATGTGATTCTCCTTCACATTCCCTCACTAACTTCAAGGATAGGGAACTAGAAATTTACAGAAATGATGCAGCTTTATTTGTGACAGCAATATCTGTACAACTGTCTATTGGTATAGGAAAGTCCCTGGAAGAGTTTTCAGTCACTCTAAAATCAATGTTTCTTGTGTGTCTATTTGACATTGTCTTGTGCTCTTCCGTATTCAATATTGAAATATTTCGTTTTATAAGGGAAGGTACATTGTTAACTTGCAATGGACCTACAATGTTAGCCTGCTATTCTGACAAGACTACTGCATCAACAGGATCCACAGGTGCTTTTGATACATGCATTGAATTAATGCCATAAGTAAGCTCTTCTAGAGAAACTATGCAACTATGGCATTAATATTTGATTCTTCTGAGCAACCTCTTGGATCATGATCATCCACCAGTTCTGGGTCAGTGACACCATCTTCAGGTTCTGCTGAAAACACCCTAGTATTAACATCATCCAAAGGATGTTCTGAACAACTTTTGGAATTGGTATTGCATCCCAGTACCAAATAATCTGCATCCTTTACATTCACCATTGGTTCTTTCACATCAAAAATTGGGTTGTTTTGACTTGAACTGATAGAGTTATTCATTTTTGCATCATCTTGAAGAACCATATAAGGGTTTTATTGGTCATTCTGTGTATTATTCTTCACTGCATGTTCTAAACGATTGGTAAACTCAATGGTTGAAGTCACATATGTTGATGTGTTATCACATACTACTATTACATCAACATTAGAATTTGTTTCATCGTACAATTTAGTAGGTCAGAAACTCTCTTTACCGCTTTTAGAAGCCACAATTACCTTGTGCGGATCATTTGCACCAGGACTTGAATAAGACTTAATTTTGACATAGGCATTTTTGTAGAGTGCCAGTGCTCTCTGTAAAGTAAACCAACAAAATCAAATTAAATGAGCATCCAAGATACTTTACAATAGAAATAAGCCATTATGCCCATACTCTGTTTTACTCAGCAAGTGGAAATGATAGCAAACTTAATGAGCCCAAAGAACAATTTTTTTACCTCAAATGTGTTCCTCGGTAAGCTAGCGAAGAATTTTTACTGCATATTTAAACCATTTAAAAGAGCCTCTGCATCTGCATATACCTGCCATTAAGGACCGTAGAAGAAACTCTCATTATCTTGAAAACATGGAGTAAAACATTCCCAAAAGAAACATTTTCAAAATCCTGCTGTTAAAAGAGTTGGTGTCAATGTTAAAATCCATTCTACAGTATTCATATGGCCTATTTTAGCCAGTCAAACTGCTAGCACAGTTCTACTAAATCTGATTATTCCATCATATAATTTATTCCAAGAGTTCCCAAAATGTTTACCTTGCACAAGCTTTCTCCTATTTAATAAAAAAATAGTAGTGACTTTCCAGTTGTTAAAAAGAAATATCATCCATTTCTATGATCGGACCTGAAGGTCAAAAATTCTAGGTCATTGAGTTAGTTCTTCTCTATCCACATATTTAGTGATGTCAAAAGTGTTGGTGCTTCCTTTGAAAGAGTGATTGCTTTGGAATTGAGCTCTCTTAGGATATGCTTACAGAATAACCAATCAAATGAGAGTATTTATTCCTAGATGTCCTAAAGAAGAGATTGAAAACAAACATTTCCACCTTAATTTTCCTATTATCCCAATCAATTACTAACTTTGAATCTCTCATAACTTGTAGATTTTTGATATTTTTTTAGAGTGGATACAAAAGAGTGTTAGCGAGGCAATAAATTCAGAATGATTATTTGTCCTGCACCCTGGGGAATATTTAACATGCATATAATGTGATTTTTTCAAAAATAATACTACTACAATTATGCAAATTGATGGATGACCCGGTGTAGCACCATCAAATAAACTCCACAGATTATCATGATCTAATGGAGGCATAATTGGGACCCTTTATTTTTCCATTTGGATCTATCCTATATTCTTTGCATAGATTTGCAATGATTCCTACAACAATTTCCATCGAGATTTCAAATGATATGAACACACTTGAATTCCTTTCCCACCAAATAATGTAAACAAAGATGCATGGGAAAGCCTTGAAACAAGCTACAAAACAATCTTCCTCGCAAGCCTTTAAAAAATTTCCTAGATTGGACTTTGACCATTATAGCTAAGCCTCAAATACCCACTTTGTATATGAACAATAAATAAACAAGTGAGAAACACATTCATCTGAGGATTTTCACAGAGAACATTGTCAGGAATTCAGCTTTGCATGTTCATGATCCATCCTTTTTGTTGACTCCAATACTTCCAATCCAAAGTTTCTTTGTTGTCAAGACTTCAGTTTTTCATGCTCATAATCCATATTTTTTGTTGTCTCCAGTACTTCAAATCCAAAATTATAAACTAAGATCATTTTGGCTTGGCAATTTTTTGACTTCTTGGTAAAATCAGAAGGAACCATGTTGTAATTATTTTAAATCTTTCAAGGTATGAACCATGAATCATTTCGATATATTTCAATAAAAATGTTAATGGAGTAGATGATGAGATACGTCCCTTGGTTGGTCCAGAATGCAGAGTCACAATTTCAGACATCTCATATAGAGACAAAGATGTGTTAGAGTGGCAGGACAAGTCAATTGGCAGAAAATACTCCATACATAAAAAGGAAAAAGGTCAAAATCACCTCATCCTGCCAAGGAGGTGGACAGAGTATTACTCTAATCAAGGTTGCATTCCTCCTATCTACCTTTAAAAATTCATTAATGTTTAAAAGAAACCTCATGTCCACCACTTTGATTGTGTAGTATCATGATTGAAAATTTTTATTTTCACTTATAGTTTTGGATTGGGTCTATCATTTGTAGAAAATCGAAAAAGAAGTCAAAACCAATTGTGCATATAGGAAATAAAGTAGCAAGAAAATATTTGTGTAGATGAAACTTTGGGATCCATTTCCAACGGCGATTGCGGCATTATTAAACCATAACCCCATAATAGTATTTCCAGTTTGCATGGCATTTATGTGCAGGGACAGAATGTTGAAATAAGTGGCGATGCTAATAAAAATGGTGCAACGAAAAGGCCAATATTCAAACTTTTGGAGATCTTAATGCTTGAATAGAGCACTAATAAAATGATAGGAATGCAATAGAAAGATCATTTCTGAATACTCTTGTATGCAATAGTGTAATACTCCAGCTCAAAAATTTATTTTTCATTGTTTCAAACCATTTTTGTGTTTTAGGTAAAATATTTTGTTCTATTCGATGTCTCTCACATTTTACCAAATAAATTTTACCTGTTAGGCTCTAGCCCAGCCTTACTGTACATACATATAGAGTGAGCCGAGTGTGACATAGAGTTTATGAAGTTTCTAGAAATCATTTAAAGGTAGTTTTGAGAAGAGGCTATGGCTTCCATCTCAGACTAAACATTCTTTTTATAGAAGAATCTATGCATCAGAAGGATTATGTTACCACGTACCAATAATCAAATAAATTTGCATACTTATCTGATTTCAATGTGGATCACCAGCAAAACCAAATACACCAAGAAATTTTCGCCCAATTGCAGGTAGTTTGTTGTAAAACTCCACCCCCTAGCTAGGCTATGATACCACCGGGAAGTAGGAACAATAAGCCTCGAGTTCAACCTATTTGGAGTTTAAACAAGTGTAATTCTCATTGCCAAGTTTGCAAAAGATAGAGCAGCTCTAGGCATCTCTATGATCTGCCACTCACAACATAAGGATGACTTCCTTCCCTGCTTCTCCATCCCTCAAAAGTCCTTCCCATTAATGTTCTCTAGTGAGAAAATAGAAAAGGTCTAGCTGATGTCACAAAACTTCTTGCATATTTTCCAGGTTCCCTGGCTCTTTCAACCTGTATATTTGCTAAATTTCATGGCTGGTTTGATCTATATGATATTTGTACTTTAATTTTTTCCCTTCTACGTCTAAGACTTCTATTTTCTTGTCTTTTTCTCAGCCTTTCTCCTTCCACTCAAATTTTCCATGCATGAATGTGACTATTTGGCAGATTTATTTGATTATTTAGTGTGAATTTCAACAACAAAAACTAGTCGAACTTTGAGGGCATCCAAATCCAAACTTGATTGTCAGTGAAGGCCCCTTGGTGCTGAGGAGGATCATTGTGATCAAGCAAGCTTGCAGCAGTGCCCCTTGGGACAACTTCATATCCCACTAGATTTCCAATCTTTGTCTTCTTTAATGGATTGATCACATGAAACTCAAATGGCTGATAGAGGCTCAGCTTAATTTGGACATCCTTCTCTGTTTTTGCTATGTGTCTCTTTGCTTTCCAAAAAAAATTTCTTGGAGTTTGTCCATTCTTCACCGTTTGCTTGGCCATCTTGACCTGAACAAATGAATTGTCTGTACCATCAACATCCATGTCCAGGTAGAAAGTAATATAATGGTCATGGATGACACCAATTGTATTCTGAGCAAGCAAAGTCCCATGAATCTCATCCTCGGATCTGATCTGGTTGACATTCGCATATTTTGTACCTTTGATCATCAAGATCCCACTTAGTCCAACCTGTGTGCCAAATAAAATGGTCAAAAGCTTCGCCCTTCTAATCTTCACTTGAGTAAAAATAACTTGACAAGTTGCTTTCTCAAGGAGATATTTCAGAGTTTCCTACCTTAATTCGGATAAGGCCATCAGTCTGAAATTCCCAATCCACAATATAATCATAGTTTGCAATAGATGCTGCCATGCCGGCTACTAAGGTAACCTTTGGTCTGACTTCTCGAATCTGTCACACAATAGATTTCACAAATTAGAAATACAAACAATATGCCAGTGCAAACAGAAGCAAGAAACTTTTTCAAGGTTTATACATGTGCCAAGGAAACAATATACCAGTGCAAACAAAAGCATCATCTTTTTTTCTACGTTTATACAAATGCCAATCAAACATCTAAATGCCAAGGAGATTGTCAATGAGTACCAAGCAGCAACCTAATCTTACCCACCAAGGAAACAATATACCAGTGCAAGCAAAAGCATCAATTTTTTTCAACGTTTATACAAGTTCCAAGCACACATCTAAATGCGAAGGATCTTGTCACTGAGTACCAAGCAGCGACCTAATTTTCCCCATCCTAACTTCGTTTATGGAGATTGGAAGGAGATATATGGACAACCAAGCATGAGATGTATTCATATTAATTCTAGTCTTTATAAGAACATTTATTACCGCCATAAGTTATAGTCTGTCAATGGAGATTTGATACTTCCTGAAACGATTCCTCGTCACGTGGATCAACAAAAGTTAGAAGACACATTTCTGACACATTTCTGGAGAAAGCATGCTTATACCAAACAAGACTATAACTCTAAAAGAAGTCAACAGGGCTCAAATTATAAAGCCGTGGAATAAGAGCAAGGGGAATGCAGAATCAGCTCCTCCCTATGAGGTCCTAAGTCACAATAATTGCAAGAGGAATGCAAAATCAGCTCCACCCTAAGTCACAATAATTTCAAGAGGAATGCAAAAGCAGCTCCACCCTATGAGGTCATAAGTCACATGGTTTGGGTTCTGCAATGATTAGGTTTACGTAAAATTTGAATGTTTTTATGAGGTTTAGATGAGGTTTGCCATTATGTTTCTCTATACATTTTATCTATATTTAGTATTTACTTCAAACTGAAATATAACATACTAGAAATTGCACCTAATGTTGCAAAGGAAACGCAGTAAGGAAGATGTTAGAAAGATCCCAAATCTATACCTATATGGCTTGCCAAGCTTCGTTGTGGGACAGTGGGGCACAAAGCCCCTAAAACTAAAACTATTAAGAAGATGTATTAAAAACAGAGTTGCTGGAGCAAGGATCATGTAGCTAAAACTATTAAAACTATTAAGATGTATTCCACTACTGTAAATTCAGTGCACTTGTTATTCTATTCACCTGAGTATTGTCATTCTGGTAGCTTTCTTATTGCACTTGTTATTCCAACTAATATGAAAAGGGCAGAGTAAATCCAGTACATAACTTATATATCAAGATGGAAAAGAGTCATCATCATCACTCCAATCCAAAATCTATACCTTTGTGGCTTGCCAAGCTTCGCTGTGGGACAGTGTGGCACAAAGACCCTAAAACTAAAACTATTAAAACTATTAAGAAGATGTATTAAAAACAGAGTTTGAGGTAATATTCTAAAATCCTTTCAGCTTCTCTCCCAGCCTCCCTAGAATTACAGACAAAGGGACCTAATTGGCTCTTTATTCTGAGTTGTGCCTTCTTCTTGGCATTACGGAAAATGAACTATATTTCGAGATTGTTCATCTTATCACGGGGAAAATACTCAAGTGCAAAAATTCTCATTGGAACATATCACGGGCAACTTGAAGGACACAATTTACATCCATAAATCTTAATTTCGGTTCATGGTTACTAATATAAACTACCAATCTCCCACTTTATATTGTTTTAGAGAGTTGAAGGGTTCTCTTGATTTCATTATCTGATTACAGGGAGGGAGAAATTCCGATTAACAAAGTGGTTCTTTGGATGTACTAGTATATCAATGAACTCACTTACGTAGAATGTAAGGAGAATCGGGAGAATGATGGAGTGATAACGGGACCAAAGAGATAAGCGATCTAGGAGTTTCCTTTAGCGTCAAGTTCTGCATATGAAAAGAAGAAAACTTTACGGCGATAGTATATCATGAGATGATATATGAAGGAAGAATATTTAAATACTCTCTCATTTCCAAATCTCATGAGCGAGTCATGGATTTTGTCGACAATAAAAGATGCATAATCATACTCCGGCGACGGGGAGGCATCCCTCAGGAAGGGTAAAAATAGACAATAGCTCTAGGGTCAATTGGAGTCAACAAACTACTAGTGTTAAAACCCATTATTGAGGATATCATGTTTAAAATAGATGTCGCGCTTCATCGATTAGCACAGGTGTAGCACATAAGGAGGGAGGTCCTTTCAAATTTGATCTTGTGTGGTAGCATGAAAGAAAGTTTTGACAAAGATGGTTTAACTCTTCGAGGGGGACAATTGGGTAGAACTTCTCAAGTAATTCAATCATGTGCAAAAGGTTTGGGGACTGACTAAGTGGAAATGTAGCATCTCATTTATGGATTGAGCGAGTTATTGGGAAGAGGATATCATGATTTAGGGATAATGCGCTCTTTGGTTAGGATCATAATTAGCATGGAAAAGATGGATGATTTCGAAGAAATACGGACTGCGGAGAAAAGTACCTTGAATAATTGAACAAAGTGCATTACGTCAGAACTTTCATTCAAATAATTGTCTGCACGAGCAAATACTAGAGGATTCTCCAGCCCAAGTCTTTAATTTGAAAGTCCATATACGCTAAAGGTAAATAATCCAATTCTTTATAGGGGGGCATTCAACGGTGCTACATTTAAAAGCCACCGAACTACATTTTTAGTTCTTGTGTATTCAAAAATGGAAATTCGGGCTGACGGAGAAACAAATTCACAGTACAAGTTTGGAATTTGAATACATGGGGCTTTAGAAATGAACTAGCAATTCATTTTTAACTCTATTTCGGTGGAAGAGTACGAAAATTAGGTTTATTACGGAAATTTGATTAAGTTTCTAGGAGGTAAATACATGTGAGATGACACTGATTTCACACATGTCTTGGATAGGGCGACTAATTTCTCGAATGCTTGAGCGCAATTTTACTGACAAGACGAGGTTGGCGGACTTCGGCTTTTTGAATTTCGATGCGGGGAAGTGTATTTACGTCGTACGCGTACGAAATAATAGAAAAAATACGAGAATTTTTGTTTTATCGGCAAAGTCAAATGGGAATTTTTTTTATTATTTTATTGGTGACGTCGTAAGGTACATCCATCACGTCATGAAATAGGAAGGGCGATAAATGGTTTTTATCGCCTTTATGAGGAAAGATGTTTTGAGCGAGGAGGGAGACAACGATGTGATACATTGGATGACACGTAGCACGACGCCTGTTAAAAAAACCGCTTGGCCATCGCGCGCGTTATCACTGTGCAACGGATGGCAGTAGTAGGTGAGGATGGTCGATCTGGAGTAGGTAATCGGACGGTCGCGGGACGAGAAGACGGCGGGAGTTAACGCGTGGGCTGTCACGTTTAACTATTAATTAAACTCATCAGGTGATTTAAGTTGGCGGGGGTGATTATTAATTAATCTTAAGAGATTAATTAATCTCCCATGTAGAAAAAATAGTCAGAATATTAAATGCAGGGATTGATTGACTAAATACAGTTTTGATTAAACTTTGTATTTATTTTTATTTTAAGCATATATACATATGTTTAAATTTTTCGTATATTTTATTATATGATAATTAAATGATAATTAAATTTTCTTACCATAGGGGTGAATAAATTAATGTTATATTTTTGTAGGGGTATATTTATGGGCTTGTGATTTGAATAAGTGGGAATAAATACTTGTATTTAAATAGTTATAATACATGGAGTTTTAAAATATTATGAAAAAGTTATATATAGGAAAAAGGCGATTTTCATATAGTTTATTATAAATTAAATTAATATGACAAAGGACAATGTAAACTCCAAAATACTTAAATATAATAAGAAAGTAGAAGATTCAAAAGTAAATAAGCATTATTATACTTTCATCACTTAAACTTAGAAATAAAAAGTGATTTACGAGGCATATAAAATATTGAAGGATTTCTAAGTAAAATGAGATTTTTACTTAGGAAAAAAAAGATTTGAAAGTGAATGAATGTGATCATGGATAATTTCAAAATTTTTTCGAAGGTCTTTTTCAATTAGTAGAGATTAAGTCCTAAAATTAGAAATGCCTTGAGCCCTCTAATTTTCAAATGCATGGCACTTAGGGAAATTGGAAATTTGAAATCTTGAAGGAAAATGAGGAAATTAATAATCTTGACTTCTGCTTCTTGTTTTCAATGTAGTATCCTTTTTCATGATAAGAAAAATTAGACAAATTTGAATCATCATTTCATCACATACATTAACAACTGTCTACCTACTACTTGTACCTTTTTCTAGTTTTTCTCTTCTTTATTAGTTACATAAACTTATATTGATATATAATATTCTTTTTCTTTTTTACTGCATGTCAACCTATCTGATTCAGCACTTTATTACGATAAAGATAATATTCATTTATTGTTTACTTTATCACTCTCTTCTATCTGTGTCACTAAATTCATTGTTGATCGAATATTTATTCACTATTCTACGGCATAAGTGAAAAATGAATGAGTCGAGTTTAAACGAGTTTGACCCTTCATAAATTGTGTCAAAGTTTGACAAGCTGCCCTGCAATTTGTTTTATTACATCGAGCAAAAGTAGTGGCATTTAGACTTGCACTTTCTGGTCTATTTTTTTTGGGGTTCCATTTCTTTCTTTTTTTGAGCATTTTTATTATTTTTCACCTTGATTTTTCTTTAGGGTATGCCCTCTTTACATTTTTTAAGATTTTTTTAATTTTTTGATTTTTTAAGGCCTGAACACCTTTGCACAAGAGAAAAAGGTTTGAACATATTTCATAGTTCAATAAGTCAATCATGAAAAATGACACCTATTATTGCAAGATCTAACCGCACATATGGAAGATTCTCATCCACAACACAGGATATTCACTATAATAACCCACGCAACAAGTGTACCATGGTATGGGTGGCGACCTCTCTATCGTCGGTTTGTGGATGGAATTCCATACTTCTCTTCAACATGATGTTACTATCATTATACAAACTGGTCAAAAATCTCAAGAAATACAGATCTTCAGCATTATGGAGTTTTCCCATTTACGACACTTTTATTTTTGAGCCTTTATTCAATAACCTTCTTGGACCTGTAAGATCCTTACGGATCATTCCTCCCAACGAAGAACTTTTGGACCCCCAAAGCCTTATCGATAAGCAAAGAAAGTGAGGGAATTTCTCCTCATGTTCTCCTTTCAAGCCATTTAGCTTTACTTGGGTGCATATCTTTGAAGCCAACACATAGATATTCCACTTCTCCTCATCGTTAGAAGTCTACCAGTTCTTCGATCAAAATGAACAAATTCATCGAGATATTTTAGTGCAAAGTCATCCACTTTGTTAGGAATTGATCCTACCTTGTCGAGTCCACATAATTAATGTTGGTTCATATAGCTTCGGTTCTTTCGGCAAAGAAAGAAATACGATATACAAAGATAGGGTAAAGTATATTGTGAAACTCATCAAACCAAGATCGATTGCCAGTCTTTTAAGTGTGGAAAGATAGAGATTGGTGAATTCCAACAAGGGTGTTGCTCATGGTTGTGATAGAAAAATATGTAGAAACATCGATGCTTTTCGGGGATCTGATCGGCTCATGAAAATGAATTATGTGATTATTTCCTAGCATTAGGTTATTTGAGAAATCCGGAAGGGATTTCCCTTTGAAATAAGAAATCCAACATGAGGTCCATTTCTGACATGATGCTCCATTTCAAAAACATTTGTATGTACGAGATGTGGATTTCTTAAATGGAAGGAGATCAAAAAATCGTGTAGGGAATTGTTAGACTAAGGAGTCATTTGGCCAAGTACTTCTCCATGCGGCTCCCCAATCGTGTGTAAATATGGCACATGGAAGATGTGTGTTAATTAACGTGCGCTAAAAAAATCAATTTGAAAAATACGATACCCTCTCCCTCGCATTGTAGGTTACACTGCGTCAATTAAAGAATGTATCTATGCCAAATTTGATTTGATAGTGGATTATCACGAGGTCATATTGCACGGCTGAGACGTGTGGAAAAATGCCTTTAAGACCAAGCAGGGGGTTGTTTGAATGGATAGTGATGCCATTTGGATGCATGCAATACTCCAACCATTCATGAGGTAATGAATGATCTTTTTAGGCCTTCATTAGTGAATTTGTCACTATGTATTTAGATGATATTGGCATGTGTTAGTAGAACTTGGGATGCACATGTATGACATATAAAAAAGTGCTTGATGTAATAAAAGGCTATGTAAGTGCAAATTGTGAGTTAGAGAAAACCTCTTTGGGTCCTAAGTCCATAATGTGTTAATGGTCAGTCATCGACCCCTCCAAAGTTGGTGGTTATACATGGCCTAAGCCTAGCAATGTAACGAAGGAATGTAATTTTTAGGTGTGATAACGATCTTGGAGGAGGTCAATGCTGAGTGCTGTTACTTCATCACCCTTAGATGCCACTGTAGAAGTATAAAACAAACCACTCATTGGAGGAAAACTGACAAAGTCCTGCGAATCATTGAAAGAGAAATCAACACACCGCACAGTCTGAGCTTTGCCAATCTCAACGACCTTTTGACCAACAATGATGCCAATGGGTATGCCATGGGGCCCATGTTGTTGCGACAAAGAAGTCGATATGTTACCATTCGGATAAGTTCTCCCAAAGATGTCATCAATTACACTTATGACAAAGGCCAGATACTTTGGTACAACGTGAAAAAGTGGAAACCACTACCTAATCGACAAAGCCATTATCCATACGGATCACCAACCCATACCAATACCTTCATTCATAAAGGAAAAAAACTACAACGGGCTCGTCATTTTATGTGGATGGGTTTTCTACGCGGATTTCATCTGGTAATAAAGTATAATAAGGGCACCAACAACAAAAGTAACACCTGTGTCTCTTGCCTCATATTCTTACTTCTATTATTTTTCATATTAGCAGTTGTCTTTCTAAAAGAAGATTATAGCAATACCATTAACGATGATGAATTTAAAGCAATATATGCAAAAATAACTCTTGGATCCTGGTGGACAACTATCATTTGTGAGGAGATTGTTGTTTCAACTTGTAAATTTTCATGCCCCTATGAAGGTACATGTAATACGAGAGGCACACACCTCTCTCGTATCGAGTCACCCTCAGTGTGAAAAAGCACTCTCATGTCATTTACAAAGGTTTTACTTTTTGGCCTCATGTAACTTTGATATAACCAGTGTAAGGGATGTGATGTTTTGTTTAAAACCTTCTAATAGAAAACTTCAGGAGCTCTACCCACCCTCCCCTATTCGGGTAGTCCATGGGAAAGTGCGTTGATGGAATTTATAGGAGGTTTTACTATGTCTGAAAGGGTCCGACTATTTGTATATTTTGTAGATCGCTTTAAAAAAATAATTATATTCATACCTTATAAAACGGAGTCATTACGACATCTTGATTATCTTTCTTTCAGTTTTTGTGTCCACTTTGGGTTACGCCTACATCAAGCGTAATGATCGAGACTCTCGCTTCATACAAATTTTTTGGACTGACTTGTGCGAATGATGGACACCAAGTTGAAAGGCGGGAGCATTCATAAATAACCATAAAGTGGTACACTTGTTGCGAGGATATTGCAACAAACATCCCAAGTTGTGGATGAGCATCTTCCCATGTGCGGCACACCTATAATCGACGGTCATTCACTCTACACAATGTTCTACATTTGAGACATGTTTTGATTTTCCTAAGGACCAACACAGACATGATCTAACAAGGAGGATGAATATCCAATGTGACGTGACGATGGGGACATTTGTTGGTTCATCCTCACGGATACGGAAAATTCACCAAACGATTTCAAGGAGAGTAGTTGGAGAAGGTAGAACGATATAAGGCCCAACAGTAAGCAGGAGTCAGCCGTCGATTTCAGTTGGTGAAAAGGAAGTGTGGTTCCATATCTTAAAGCAAGGATCGAATGAAGGGGGAGAGGCAAGAAATTGTGACTAATCCATTATGGTCCATTTACCATATTGGAGAAGATTGAGAATAACGATTTACGACTTGGTACATAATATACATGCATATGTACTCGGCCATGAATGTCAAAAATATGAAGCTTTATGAACCACCATTAATTATGGACCTTTTGGATGGGATCAATTCGACACATTGGATGGGTACACCAGAATATTTCAATGAGTTGCAAAAACATCAATCTCGTCGAATAGCAAGACTTTGACGAAGAGATGTTTAAATATCTCGGTGTTGGTTTCAAAGGGATGTACCCAAGAAAGATAAATGGCTTGAAAAGGAGAAGGTGAGGAGAAATTCCCTCACTCTCACGATGATTGATAAGGCTTTAGGGTCAAAAAGATCTTCGGTGGGGAGGAATAGTCTAGGAGGATCATACGGGTCCAAGTACAAGTGGCCTAAGTACAAGGCTCAAAAATAAAAGTGTCGAGGAAAATATGGCAAACTCAATGTCAAGTTTAAGATCTATTTTTTATTCAATGAAGACATAAATTAAGTCCGTATGGAGGAGTTAGAAGCGATCAAAGTTTGAGGAGTTGACTTGGTGATGTGGCGGCTTAAGAGAACGAAAAGTGCGAAATTCGGCCACCGGATTAGGCCATCTCTAGGCAGTTGGAGGTAAATTGTGGGGCGATTAAAAGCCTCCTTCGGTCATGTTCCAAGTTTTCTAAAATGAGTGGTTGGATTTATAAAATTAAAAAAAATATAAAAAAAGATGAAATGGAATGAAATATAGCCCTACCCAATGGACATATAACAAAAAATATTTAAATGGGTGAAAATTTCCATGACCACGCCCCTTCCCGTATGCTGTCTGTCACAATGTAAATGGGTGAGACGCAGGGTGTCTGACGCCACGGCCCCCACGCTACATGGCACCATAAAACCGAGTGATTTTGCCCAATGCGGATGCCTTCACCTCAAATAGCTTCGGTGGCCCATTTAAAATGATGTTCGTTGGGTTTAAAACCAATTCCAACTTATTAAGGAGAGCGGGGGTTTGAACACGGACCCCCTCCCTCGAACAAAGGATCCCAACCAATTTGGCAATGAGTTCCTTGGGAGTACGCCCCACACCTTTTCTGTTAATCACGTAATTCACAAGTGCCTAAACGGGATGAAGTAGCATGGAGGTACGAGACGGTGGAACCTTGAGTGCTTTGCGGGAGGGATAAAAAACCATGGGCGGGAGGCCATTTTCGCCGGATTTGTCCGGCGTCGAAATCGGGAAATTTATATGGATTCTACTTTCCTCTGTTCTGAATAAATGATGCTATCCATTTCTTTACATCGAGAGGTCTACAATTTTTGAGCACTTTCAACTATGGAGGTATAAGGGTGTAATTTTGTGTAGTTATACTTGTATTTTTTTTGCCACTTAATGAAGAAAGGGCCTCTCCGTGATTGGCGGGGACCCGGAGACGTAATCCCTCCCTAGATGAACTCGATATCAATTCCTTGTCTCTTTGCATGATTTTATGTGCTTCTCTCTTCTTATGGTTATGCCTTTTTTCATGGTTAACATGCAATTTTACATGTAATTATTTAATACATCTCAAAGCAAAATATTTTGGATCAAGTGGTATTAGAATGGCCAAATCATTATGGAAGCAGTCTTCCTAAGGCAGATCTTAACCATAAATCTTAACCATTAACATAGCTCAAGAATCATGTGAACGTGCTTGTATTACGTGTCCAAAATGACTACATTACTCAAAATAATCTTTGCGGCTGAGAGTTTATCAAAATCTAGCCTACTTGACTTATCAACTAGCTCAACAATATCCATCAACAACCAACACTAAAACTAAATAATACATGCAATATTTATACGCAAATGAGGAGGTTATATGGCTAGGGTTTTAAATTTAATTTATAAGAGAATGTATTTTGACCTTTCGGGCAGTCATAAGGCAAGGCAAAATACGTAGGTGACTCACATTGTAATAATAACTTCTTAAATTAAATTAACCTTTTTGAAATGTTTGGCATAATCATTTTTATTATTACAATAACACGGTAGTTGGGAAATATCTATGTATTTATTTCATATGTTATATACTGATGAGAAAATGAGGTTGTAAAATTATTAAAGATGTTTATAAAGTAATTATTTTTTTTCTCTAACATTTGAATGTTTGTCTTTTGTGTTAATTTGCCTTTGTTATTGTAGCTCTGTTAGTATTTTTGAGCTTAGGTTGTCCTCTTATTTGTCATCTTGTTGTTTTCTCTTTTATTCTACCCATCTACGATCTTTGTCCTTTAACACCTTTCCTTATCATTAACCTTTGATTTAATCTTTAATCTTTTGATTAACCTCTAATCCTTTGCTCATTCCTTTGTCCGTCTCTTTGGCCGTGTACTTCCTTTTTCACTGTAAATTCAGCTGATTGTTAGTCCTTCCATGCTTGTGCACCTTTATTCCAACAATATTAGAAAGGGTGGAGATAAAGGTTGTATTTTAGATAGTTCGTCTTTGCCCTTTATTGTTGAAATATCTTTTGCTGATGTAAATTCAGCTAATTTAAGTAGTACGAAAAAACCTATGCACCAAGTGGTTATGCATACAAGCTCTTCCAAAATTGTCCCTAGTCAACAGCATTGTCATTCCACTTGCTTTCTTAATGCACTTGTTATTCCATTCACTTGTTAATGCACTTGTTATTACACTCCATTATTCCATGCTCAGACCTTATTACAAACTCCAAAACTGTTTGTTGCTACTTATATTTCCCATTTGATGTAACTCATGAAAGTTTCCAGTTGCAGAATATTGAATGGGATAAAGGCTTCATGGTTTTAGACTTATGGAGAAGAGAATGTGACCTGCATAATGTTACAGTTTAATAAAATTAATTAACCAAATTAAAAAATAAATAAAACTCTGAGCACTTTTCATAGTTTGGAAGGTGGTGCTTTGAAAGGGAACCTTGCTATATATAGTGATACGATCAGGAAATATTCTAGTGTCCACATTTACATGTAGCCTTCAAAACAACCCTATTTCACAAGGTTCAATATGGAAATATCCCCATGACATACCCTTGGAAATGAGGACATCAAGGGACATCCCCCATCTACAAGACATAACAGGCAATCCCCATAAATGCTAATATGAGATATCTTTGAATTAGATTTCACACAAATTCTCGACTATGATGTAATGATAAATACTGACAACATTTGAAATTGAATAAAAAATGCCATAAATACACACCAATCCACAGTCAGCTCGGGATGAAAACCATAAATCTCTACCCACCATCATAATGGTAAAATATAACACTATGGATGGAAACCATAAATCTCACCCCACCATCATAATGGTAAAATCTAACACTATGGATGAAAACCATAAATCTCACCCCACCATCATAATGATAAACTTCTCTTTGAATAAAGCATGCCCAACAAAATTTCCGCACTTTGAATAAAGCATGCCCAACAACATTTAAACTCTGTATGGAGGATGTGCACTAGTGTAAGAGTGTGAATGGGTTTTTTATTTGTAATACAAGTAACCCGGTTTATTTCCTATTGCATGTTACCTTCACAATGTATTACAGATGGTTGATAATTATGGTTTTCAAAAGTAGGGTTGATTACTTTATAATATTACATATTCACATAGTTGTGAGTTATGAGTTATGGTTTTCACTCACTCACAGAGAACTAGGCTTGCAATTCCAATCCATTAAATAAACTGCAGAAGAAAGATACCATATATATTCACATGGTGGTGAGTTATGAGTTATGGTTGTCACTCACAGAGAGTTATGAGTTATGGTTGTCAGTCACTCATAGAAAACCAGGCTTGCAATTCCAATCCATTAAATAAACTGCAAAAGAATGATACCATATATATTCACATGGTGGTGAGTTATGAGTTAATGAGTTATGGTTGTCACTCACAGGGAGCCAGGCTTGCAATTCCAATTAAACAAACTGAATAAGACCAAAAGAAGAAAAAATTTACATGATAAATGATAATCCACATACATTAATTCACAGGTAATAATCCACATTGATTCACAGGTAACAGAGGAGACTCTATCTATCTGAACATCGATCAGGTTAACAAAAAAGCTAAAGAGGAAGAAAATATCTACATGATAAGTGATAATCCACATTGATTCACAGGCAATAGAGGAATCTCTATTCATCTTAATATCAATCTAAGTAGCCGTAATGTACATACCCACAATGACCATCATCAATCTCCTGCACACAAACATCACTCTCTATTCACCTCACTAGAATGGATTGGATGAAAGATCTGAGAGTTCATAGGCAATAACACTGATCATGCCATCCTCACCAACGTTACTATTAGGGGACTTGAAGGGCTGCATACCAGTCATGTATGAAGGGATTGAGAAAGGGTATGCACAGACATCTGGGCACTGTGTTCCAGAGTGCCCTACCCAGGCATAGGGAAGGGTATACCCTACAGTGGAAGGGAAGGTAAAATAATGAAACCCACAAACTGCCCTACATAAATCCTGGACTGCTACATCAGTAGAAGTGAGCAAGAGAGAGAGACCAGTATTGGGATCAATGGGCAAGGGATGGCGAAAGGCTATTATTGCACTCTTAATCACAGCTTGGATAGAGAGGCGAGTGAGTGACTTTCCATGAGAGTAATAGCGATCATTCACTTCAAATCCCACCACAATATTCTTGCTGATGTTGGACCTAGTCTGGTTTGCGTAAAGCTGCACATTCCTCCACCATTCTGCAACAGAGGGGGTTTTGCTGCTCCTGACACTTCTATTGTTGTCTGAGAGGGCAAGCAAGAAATCCTTTATGATCCTCTTGTTATTGAAAGTCCAGTTGCCATACCAGATTGTGTGAATGGTGATATTTTTTGTGAGGCTTGAGCACAGGACCATTGTGGTATCTCATGTGGACAAATTCTGAGGAGCCTTCATATCTATGTGAGCTCCCAAATTCATTTCCCATGGATACATCTGCAAATTTTGTTGTGTTGAATTTGGAAGGCCATGGCCTCCAGGTTTCAACAGCTGTAAAAGCCAGAATATAGAATAAAAATATAGAACCCACATGGAATGAAGCAGCAGAAACCCCAACTCTCTCCATTTAAAAAATATATACAATAACTATTCCAAAGCCTCTAAACAAGTCCCTGATGTGCATTATCTCTTAATATTATGGTTTGCATGGTCAGGATTTGGATGAAGGAACCGGTTTGCAGTTTGATGTTGGTGAGCATTATGTTCATCCTGTTTTTTTCCCTCAACGATCCTGCACACAACATGGCAAACCCCAGCTACATGGAGAACACTAGGTACGCTGAAGGTAATCTGCATTGATGGCATCTTTTATTGTTGTCATCGAATCCAGAACGATAGTCGGGTCTCCTTGGAGAGTCCCATTAATAAAATAGCTCGATGATATAGTCGACATTATCAGGCTCTCGAATGTGTGCACCATTTCTCAATAATGGAAGATTTGATATTCTAAGTAAGCCATTACCCTCGCTCAACCAGCAAGAAGATCGACGAGCCTATGCACATCCGTCCAAGGACCAACATTCAACTTCCATGCCCCTTCCAAGCCCTAACCACCTCAGTGAACCAGTGAACCAGTGAAAAAATGGGGCGAATCACTCCAACCCTTGCCTCCAACCTTGTAAATCCAGGCGAATGTCATTGAAATCTTCTCCAACAAAGAAAATCAAGGGCGAATTCGATTGTTTCAGTTTTATGCACATTTTTTTTGGTAGGCTAATATTTAATAATTAATTATTTTTAAAATAATTATTGGGCTAATTTTATAAATCTATAGAAAATGGGTTTTATATAAAAAATTCGCCCTATTAAAATTTAAAATCCCTTAAAATTCGCCTTTGGGCTAAAATTCGCCCCTAAAATTTTCCCTGATTAATGGTGGTTCATAAAGCTTCAGATTTTTGACATTCACGACTGAGTACATTTGCATGTATACAGGCAAATCGAGTTGGAAAGCGTTATTCCCAATCTTCTCCAATATGGTAAATGAACCATAATGGATTGGTCGCAATTTCTTGCCTTCCCCATTCATTCGATACTTGCTGATATGGAACCAAACCCAGGGAAAATTTTAGGGGCGAATTTTAGC
>CM076577.1:1000956045-1000995479 GCA_034641835.2 Pinus albicaulis | reverse complement strand
GACGTGTTTAACCACTGGCGACTCTCCCCTATTTAAGAAGTTGGTGTGTATATAGAGGACATTGGTGAAAATTAAAGGTTAAAGGTACAAGAGTATAAGTTAGTAAAAAGTAAACGTCAAATCAGTAAGAGTACAAAAAGTTAGCCCTAATATTTTTTAGCGTATTGAATTTATTTGTTATTCAAAATACATTTTAAATAACTAAAAATTACAATTTTGTTAAAAAATACGTAGTGAGAAATAATAATCATAATCACATGTAAACCCAGAAAAAAGGTAAATTTAAAATACTCATTAGTAAAAGTCAAGAAATTTAGTATCCAAATTCACATAGAGGAAAGGTTATGTGAGGAAAGGTTAACTGCATCAGAGAGAGAGAGAGTTATATAGATATTAAAAGTAAAATTTTGAATATAAATGCACTAAAAAAAATATATATATATATATATATATATATATATATATAATTAATTTGTTTTTCTTTTTTTATATATATAAATTTTTGTAAATTCACTTTTTATAATTTCAAAAATAATTTTTATTTTTTTATTTTTTCAATATTTTTTTTAAATATTTTAAAAACAAATCATATTATTTTTTCAAAAATAATTTATATATTAATTTTTGAAATTTTATAAAACTATATTAAAATTTAGACATTGATTTATTTTTTAATTATGTATTATAAAATTTAATTAAAAATTTAAAAATATTAAAATTATAGATAATGATGATTAAAATTGTATAATTTAATTATAATAAAGATGTTTTTAAAACATTATCATTCATTTTAGAAAATGATGCAATTATATACAAATTTACAAATGACTTTCCAATGATTACTTTATGTTTACTTTAAAACCAGATTATAACCAAATCAAAATAATGATTAAAAATAACAAATCAAAAAATCATTTACACTTTTTATTGTCATATATTTCTATGAAACATATATATCATTGTCATATATTTTCAAGTATATATATATATTAATTGAGTTGTCTTTAGTGTACTTTTTGAAGGTTTTTCTGGTGGATTTTTTAGGTGTAATTTCTCTAAAATAAACAAAAGTTTGATGAGTAACCTTGCACAATCGAAGCGTCCTAAGGGTTTTTTAGGGCATAGAATCCATATATACAGTAAAAAACAATTTAAATTACAGAAATCAAGATTCAACCTCAAAAATTTTCGCCTGATTTCTACACTGAAAACTCCAAAAAGTCTACTAAAAGAAACTCCTATATAAATAAGGGAATTTTGTCATATATTTCCGTGAAACATATATATCATTTGTAAAAAATTGCTTTCGATAATAATCACATATGACTAAAAACAACTCCTATATTAATTAGTAAGGGAATTTTGTCATATATTTCCGTGAAACATATATATCATCATTTGTAAAAAACTGCTTTCGATAATAATCACATATGATCATGAATTGTCGATGCATTTCGAACCAACTAGTGTGGTTCATCTTTAGGACAAGATCCTGAAGATGAACCACACCGGTTGGTTCAGAACGCCTAAACAATTCATGATCATATGTGATTATTACCAAAAACAATTTTTTATAATTTATGGATCACAAAAATCATATTCCAAAAATATATATCATTGTAATATATTTATGTGAAACATATATATCAATTAGTAAGAGAATTTAGATCCAAATTTTTTTTAGTTGGAAGTTTTTTGGGCAATGATGCATTTCCACTATTTATTCGTCAAAATTGATTTGTTTCTCCACCTTATCCTGAGAATAAACCACATTAACTGATTCGAAACGTTAATAAAATCTTAATAGTGTAATTAATCCGAAAAACATTTTTATTTACATTATAAATCACAAAAAAATCTTAAATCAAACAAATATCAAATATCCTTAAAAAAAAAAAAAAATTCATTATAATTTTTAAGACATTTAGTGATTATAAAAATGTGACTAATGTCTTTAAAGTAAAAACCAACAACATTTTCTGACATAAAGCTGTTATAATTTTCTGAAACCTTACATGTTTTTAATTTTTACTATTTTATGTTTTGAATTATTAGAATGTCCTAGCTCTTTATATTTAATCTTTAAGAACTTGCATATTTTTAATTTTCACTGTTTTGGATTTATTAAAATGTCATAACTTTTGAAAAAAATGTGTGTTATATATTTTAGAAAATATGATTCAACGATATGTTATATATTTTAATTTCAATGAAATAATAAATATGCAAATTTTCAAAAATAAAATAAAAATCAAACGATGTATATACCCATGCCTTGCTGTGTATATATACACATATACTGTCCTGGACGCTGCATTGCTTAGCTCAGCGGATGTTAGGCTACATAGGAGTTGTCTACCGAGGTTGCGTTTTGGCTTGGACGGCAGAAATCTGTCGGAATCTGGTCAACTAAATTTTAAAAAATCAGGTAGTTGTAATGCTTGGAATCCATTTTTGATAATGGAAATGGATTCAGTACTATCAAAAACTCCTGAGGCACTCAAAATACTAATGTTTAACAACTGTAAACAAGATTCTAGGCAAATCTTTGCTGGATTTTCTGAAAATCGTTATTCTAGGTCAAAACACAGCCTCGGTAGACTACGCGCACTACATATATGAATGGACGGTGTGTGGGCAAAATAGGTACGTTGCTCAATTAAAATCAGAAATCCAACAATATATTCTAACTGCCCAGGTGCGTTCAAGCACATATACATTGAATATTTGACCATTCCCCATTTACCATGAGATCGTTCAATATCGAAGTCCCAATCTCTTTATTTTGTAGTGTGGAACCTGCCGGGACATTGAGTCCGAGCTTCCGACGGCCCGGCAATTACTTCTGGTCGGAGAGAAATAGTCCCCAACTCCCTGGTTTGACCGGAAAACATTATAAACACGTCGTCCTTGCCAGCGCTTGGATAGGGATGAAAATAGGTACGAAACTTCCACCCCAGACATCTCTATAAACCTAACCCAGGCATCTGTTCTGCATAATTCAAAGATTCACATCTGAAATTTTGATACCCTTCTAATTTTGAGCCCCACGATTTTTTTAAAAGATTTCGATCAAATTCTTTCTGTACAAACAGCCATGGCCTTTGTTAACCAGGGCCTCGAGCTCTGCCAAGGATCGACCCTGGATCGATCACTGTTCTTGCCCGGAATGGGAATTAATTCCCAGTTCCCAAAGCGAGAGCAGAGGAGGAGAACGATTTCGTTAGTGACTATTTCGCAGAAGCAGCAGGATAGCAATCGTCAATCACTGGGGATGAAATGGCGGACGGTCGTCCCTGTGAAGAACTCCCCTGCTCCGGCTCCCGACAAGCCCGTGCAGTTCGTTGTGAAGGCCATTGTCACAGTGAGGAGAAAGCGCAAGGAGGCTTTGAGAGAAGCCATTGAGAAGCATTTGGATTCTTTGTTCGACGCTGTGGGCTCCAATATAGTCCTGCAGCTTGTCAGTGAGAAAATTGATCCAAGTATGGTTCAGTCTTTGGTTGTTTTCGATTGAATCCTGAAGCAAAATTCGAACAAATAGCTTTCCCCCAACTTCATTTTTGTTGCTAATTGCTAATATTAATCGGTATAATCATATTTGATCTCAGAGCCTAAGTATAAGCATAATCGGCCTGGGTATGTCTGTAAATTTGCCCATGCCTACCACCCAAGTCAGTGTGAGAACCTTTGTGACTAATAGTCATGCAGCTTCATTTTAAGTCCGAAGACTGTGAGTTCATTATATATTTTGGCTAGACACGATTATCATATATTAACAGGACAGACCATTGTGTTGGCCAAAGTTTGTTAGTTGGCTAGATTAGTTTTTGAAATATCAGTACTAAAACGCCTAGCTCGCAGAAGCCCACTATGCTTATCACATATTAACAGGCCAGGCCAATTTGTTGGTCAAAGTTTGTTTGCTGAGTAGTTTAATGTCTGAAATACTAAGACAAAAACACCCAATTGGCAGAAGCCCACTAGATTCCTTAGAATATGACCCAATTTGCTGGAATAATGCCTAGAATCTTTAAGGTGATCTGAATTCCAATTAGGCTTATATTGGGTGTCTTCGAAAATTTGAATTTGGGTTTGAGGCGAGACAAAATCTGCTTTATGTGAGTTATAAGTGAAATTTAGCTGTGCATACGATAATGCATAGCCCCCGTGAACTGGGTTTCCATGTATTGAAGTAGTTGTCTATGGGGGCGATGGTTCAGATCTTGAGTTTGATGGAGTGCTAAGTGGTTCACCGGGTTCTATTCTCACTGTGGTCTGCCCCACTTTATATGACACATAACCGTTTTGCCTGGTTCGTAAGTAAAATATGGGTGTAAATATTATATGTATTGCACCCCACGATCTGGGTTTGAATTTATTGCAATTGTTGCTGACGGAGTAGATGGCTGACTGAATTTAACAGAGTAGGCCTGGTCTTTGCTAAACGATCTGGGTTTGAATTTATTGCAATTGTTGCTGACGGAGTAGATGGCTGACTGAATTTAACAGAGTAGGCCTGGTCTTTGCTAATGAGAGATGGGAAGGGTTTTAATCTAACGGGTAATTTGTGGGGTTTTAGCACTTTACTTGTGTAATTTATTCAATTGATTAACTTCAATCATGGGACATGGTTGGGCTACAACCTGCACAATCTTTACCTTTGGGGTGTCTGAATTCCATCTCTGGCTTCTTGCCCTGCAACCATGAATTCAGTTTGAATTACTCAAAGTTAATGATAACTTGTTGCAAATTTCAAACTTCTCTAGAGGTCTTAGCTTAAAACGTAAGCGTTTTGAAGCTGAGGGATTTTAGCTCTTTGCTTGATTTACTTCAATCACGGGACATGGTTGGGTTACAGCCTGTACAATGATTATTTTGGGGTGTCTGATTTCCATCTCTGGTTCTTTGCCCTGCAAATATGAATTCAATTTTGTATTTCTGAAAGTCAATGATCACTTGCTGCCAAGCTCAAATTCTTGTGAATAATTCACTGCCACATTGTTTCTTAAGCCTTAACTAAAGTGTAATCATTCTATGCAGACACCAAATCTGGCAAAAAAAGTGAAGAAGCTGTATTGAAAGGTTGGCTACAAAAATCTGCGGATCGGGCAGAGAAAGTACATTACACTGCAACTTTTACCATTAGCTCTGATTTTGGCCACCCAGGAGCGATCATAGTTACTAATCAGCATCAAAAGGAGTTCTTTTTGGAGAATATTGTTCTTGAAGGATTGATTGGTGGGCCGGTCTACTTTCCATGCAATTCTTATGTGCAATCTAAGAAGGAAAATCCCGAGAAAAGGATCTTCTTTTGCAATAAGGTATATTGGCAAATCTTTTATTTCGATTGAAACTATCTTTTGTTGTAGAGGTGACATTATTGACTGAAAATGTTAGGTAAAACTAAGCTTACCAAAGGGATTATTAAGGGCACTACTTAGTAATTTTGGACTGCTTGTATGTTGGAACAGCCGTATTTACCATCACAGACCCCAGAAGGCCTGAAGCAGCTTCGGCAGAAAGAACTGCAAAATCTTCGTGGTGATGGTAAAGGCACACGCAAACATTCAGATCGAATATATGATTATGATGTTTACAATGATCTGGGGAACCCAGACAAAAGCAAGGATCTTGCTAGACCAGTTCTTGGTGGTGAGGATATTCCCTATCCAAGACGTTGTCGTACTGGCCGTTCTGCAACAGCAATAGGTGAGGTCTTAGGCCACCTTCTGAATGATGGTTGGGGTCTTGCATTAATATTATAAATTATGCTGTCTTGCATTAATATTATAAAGTATGATGTCTTGCATTGTCATATAAGTATAGGGTTTATATAAAACGAGCTCAAGGATTTTCTATTCCAATGCATTTCTATCTCGTGAAATTGGATTGATGCCAATAAATTACTGTCAAATTGCAACTTCATTCAAATTCTGCTCACTGCTGTTCTGAATTATGCCCATTAATAGCACGGCAATGCATCAGAATTAAATCCGTTTGAAGTCTCAAAGAAGCTGATTTGTTTTGAAGCCCACAGGGCATGGAACAGTCAGCGATTGAGTGTGCCTTTAAGGCACTCCTTGTGTAAAGGTCACTGGTCTTAAATCCTTTAGGTCTACTGATAAAAAAAACATAATTTGTTTCAAAACAATTACCATATAATGAAGTTAAGTGAGAGTCCTTTTGTCTCAACATGCATGATGCGGTTACATCCATATTGCCATATTTTGCTCCTATTGAGCTTTGGTCCCTCTCTATGCATACTCTATAACAGTTTGCACCAGTCAATAGTTCAGATTTATTTTGACATTAGCATAATTTCTTCTTGCTTCTGAACAGATCCATTAGCAGAAATCAGAGTAGAGGAACCTGTTCCTCTCTATGTACCTCGTGATGCAACATTCGAGGAGATGAAGCAGGACGCATTTGCTGCAGGACGTCTGAAAGCATTACTACATAATTTGATACCATCCCTTATTGCCAGTTTAACTCCAAAAAAGGAGTTTCAATGCTTCTCTGAAATAGACCGTCTATATAAAGAGGGTTTCAAATTAGAGTTTGAGATTAAGAATGAACTCTTAAAGAACATGCCAAAGATAGTGAATCGGATCAGAGAAACCAGCGAGGGGCTATTGCGATATGACACACCAAGCATCATCTCAAGTAAGTTGTAGCTCACCTGTTTTCCAAAATCTCTTAATCAGGATACTAAGGTTCTAGTTGCCAGTATTATCAGTAAAGAAGTTAATTGTATCAAGTTCTGGTTGTTATAGTTTTCTGAACTGGATGCTTTTGAATTGCAGAGGATAGATTTGCATGGCTGCGGGATGATGAATTTGCTCGCCAAACATTGGCAGGTGTAAATCCCGTTAGCATTGAGCTGCTAAAGGTTTGTTTTCCATCTTTCCCGTCTTGTTTGATATATGACCTTGACCCCACTCAAGAAACTGAAGATTAATGACAGTTTTTCCAAGGTATTCTAATATGAAGTGTAATTGATAAATGGTACAGGTGTTCCCTCCTAAGAGCAAACTAGATCCTGAAATCTATGGATCGCCAGAGTCAGCAATAAAAGAAGAACATATCCTAGGACAGCTCAATGGAATGTCGGTTGAACAGGTAAACATATATGCCAAAACAGGAAGTACAACTATGGACACTACAGTATTTTGATTTAGATTGCTCCTGAATTAGGAATTATTCTTTCTCACACATACATCAAAACTCAACTCTCGGAGAGCGACACATGCATATGCATAGAATTGCATCTACGTCATAGATTCTGTCAAATGCTTTATGCCTTAACGAGCAAACTCTGCAGTTTTAGTCTAATAGGGTTGCACTTTGTTTTGTTTGGAACAGGCTCTTGAAGCAAATAAATTGTTCATTTTGGACTATCATGATGCATATCTTCCTGTTATCAAAGAAATCAATGCTCAAGATGGTAGAAAAGCATACGCTACCAGGGCAATTTTCTTCTTATCTCCTCTCAACACTCTTAAGCCTATTGCCATCGAGCTTAGCCTTCCGCCACCCTCTCCTGGATGTCAGTCAAAGCGGGTTTTCACTCCTGCAAATGATGCAACCACTTACTGGCGTTGGCAACTAGCCAAAGCTCATGTTTGCGCCAACGATGCTGGAGTTCACCAGCTAGTGAATCACTGGTAAAGTGTTTTTGTTGATTTAAGGAAGTTTATTTTCATATAAACTCAGGGTAGTGGGGCTTAGTGTAATGCAATGGTTAATTTTATGAACTCAAGGGTCTAAATCACTTTTGTAAGCCAAAGGCCGTCAACTGAAAATGGAACCCTACACAAATCACTGATCAGATGCCTTATTAACAGGTTGCGGACGCATGCATCCATGGAGCCTTATGTTATTTCAGCACATAGGAATCTAAGTACTATGCACCCCATATTCAAATTGCTTCAACCACACATGAGGTACACCCTGGAAATCAATGCATTAGCCCGACAGAGTTTGATTAATGCAGAGGGTGTTATTGAATCCCTTTTTACACCGGGCAAGTGCTGCATGGATCTAAGTGCAGCTGCATACCGCACACAGTGGCGTTTTGATTTGGAAGCTTTGCCTGCAGACTTGATCAGAAGGTAAGCCTGCTGATACCTGTGTAGATAGTACTACATTCAATGCATGCTGTAGTTTTCTAGGTGCTTTTAAAGTTGGTTTGTTCTGTACATTGTTACTTCAGAGCATCAAAGATTGCTTGCATAAACATTTGAGCATTTAGTAATATTAATGTATTTATAGGGTTTAACATATTTGATTATCCGGGGTAATCCAAGGATCCATATTTCCTGAGGATTATGTATGCAGAATTTCAGTTTGAGAACAGACAAATTGTTTGTCAACTAAACTACCCATCTTAATAAGTTACAATTTTGTCTATTGCAGGGGTATGGCAGTGGAGGATCCTACTCAGCAACATGGTATTAAACTCGTGATTGAAGACTACCCCTATGCAACTGATGGTCTTCTTATCTGGTCATCTATCAAAGAATGGGTAGAAGAATATGTTGGATTTTACTACTCAGAAGTTGGCACTGTACAGAATGATGTTGAACTTCAAGCTTGGTGGTATGAAATTAAGAACAAGGGACATGTTGATAAAAGAAATGAGACATGGTGGCCAAAATTGGAGACAAAGGAAGATCTTTCTGGTATCCTTACTACGATGATATGGATTGCATCAGGACAGCATGCTGCTCTTAACTTTGGTCAATATCCATATGGAGGGTACGTCCCAAACCGGCCTTGTCTAATGAGGAGGTTGATACCTGAGGAGGAAGATCCAGAGTATCAAAATTTCCTTTCAAATCCACAGAAATACTTCTTAAGATCTCTGCCAAGTTTGCTCCAAGCGCTTAATACAATGGCTGTTGTAGATACTCTTTCTACCCATTCAGCAGATGAAGAGTACTTGGGCCAAAGACAAAACTCAGTCTGGACTAGTGACCTAAATGCCATTGATGCCTTTCACAAATTTTCTGCTACCATGCAGGGTGTAGAGAAAATTATTCATCAAAGAAATAAAGACTCAAATCTCAGGAATAGGAATGGTGCTGGGGTTGTTCCATATGAACTATTGATACCAACATCAAAACCAGGTGTAACTGGTCGGGGAGTCCCAAACAGTGTTTCAATTTAGTGATGAAGGCTATTCAACTGAATGGATTCTGGAATTAAGTGCTTTACTTAATTTGTTGAGCGGCAGACGACTCCTTTTTAGTTTTAGCTTCAGGATATTGTTCCATGTTGATAAAGCTACTTTCCACTTGAGCAGATGACTCTTAGGATTAGGTATATACATACAGTAGCCAATTTTTAGGTTTTGCATTTAAGAAAAAAACAACCTATAGAGAAAAAAATGTTAGATGTAGTTATAGTAGGGATCAATTAGAACTCCATTTAGCAAATTCAATGTTTTGACATATTGATTTACAGAAGAATTGAGCAGCGAGACAGAGAAAGATGTATCAATTCAAGACTCCTACTTCTAGTAACTTGTCCAATTCAATTTAGATAGGGGGAATTCATGGACCCCATGTTGCAAAACTCCAATTATTAAGGGAGTGGACAAGCATCCCTCCTGATGTAAACTGTGTATAGTAAGGTACAACATTTGTACGTTGCCAATGGTCATAATTCCATCAGTCATTCAGTTGTTTATTTCAATCTTGTCCCCCTTTATTCACGTGAACAAAGTTTTCAGATCAAGGCGCTTTGCATTGCATGTTAAAAAAGATAAAGCACTATAAGAGCCTACTTCCTACCGCTTCACAAATTATTTTGTTTTTTATGGACATATTTCAAGAAACATGCCAACTCCTTTTTGCATAGGCTCTAGGTTTGAAGGATATCCACCACTTGGGACTTGCACTTGGCCTTGTCATCTTGCAACTCTTGCCACACAGACCAGGCAGACCACAGTGTTAAGGGAAAACATTTCCTTTAAATAAAAGGCACTTGAACTAAAATCGACTGTAAAATGTTCATTCCTTTTGCATAGGCTCTATGTTAGAAGGATATCCACCCACTTGGGACTTGCACTTGCCCTTGTCATTTTGAAAATCTTGCCATGCAGACCAGAGTCTCAAGGGAAAACCTTGCCTTTAAATAAAAGAAACCTTTCCTTTAAATAAACTGAATTGAACCAAAATTGACTATAAAATGTTATTTTTGTTTTCTTAAAGTAGGCTATGCCCTTCCAAGATTTTGTAGATGATTACTAATAAGCATATCCATCTGGATATATTTTCTGTATCTAATTGGAGAGTCAGACGAGGAGAATTAAAATGTTTTTGGATCGATTGTGTAATAATAGTGTTTATAATTCTCTAACGAGCCTATGCTAACAGTGTTAAAAGGCACTCATTCACATAACACAGAAAACACGAGATATTTTGCAGAAACTCATATGGAAAAACTCCAGCTTTAAAATGGCTATTTTGCTCTGGTTGTTCTTAGATCAACATGTTACTGCCCAAAGTACCACTCAAGTGATGAAGTCCCAAAGCACAAGAATAGCTTCAGGGGAATTAAGAGGGGTTACACACTGTCATCCTAGTTGCTCCCTCTCACTTTAGGCCAGCTTTCCTCCAGCACAACCATCATAATATTTCCCTTTTTTCTCAATACAATTGTCAGCTACTCAATTGCTAAGTTGAGTTCAACGAATATTTCCCTTTTTCTCAATACAATTGTCAGCTACTCAATTACCAACTTGAGTTCAACGAATGCTAGTGCTTTAGGCCAATCCTAGTGTTAAAATTTAGTTTGCTTTAACAGTTCCTTGACATATAACTATCTTTTTAGATTAGCAATGCATGTGACTTTGGTTAGGCATATATACAGAGAAGTATGTCCAAAGACAAGATTCTCATGAGAGTTAAATTGTTTTCATTAGCAAAATATAATCATCAACATAGATTCATTATTTTAATTATTAATTTTTATTAAATCCCGAGAGATTAAAAACAAATTGATTGAAGTGGATATCTTTTGATGTTAAAAAGTATATCGAATTAAGATAGATTTATATAAATGTGTTTTACCACATTACATGTTACAGACAGACAAATAAGATGGGTGTTAAAATCTTTTCAATACTAAGTTGTATAATGCAACTCATATCTCTCAATACAATAAATGACACTTAAAAACCATATCTAGTAATAGAAGAGGAGGAATTTGAGGCAATTTTGTTTGATCCCACATTGTATATTTTATGGTTTGGTCTCACTTTATATATTTTATTAAAAAAATAATTGAGATGCAAATCTATTAATGAGTTAAAATGGATTAAAGTTAATTGGATATATATATTTTAGTTTGATATAAAATTTAAAATTAAGTTCACTTTACACGAAATAAGATGATTTAAATTATTTAAATTTAATGTATTTTATATAGAGAATTACATTTTTACAGTTTTCAATTATATATATATATATATATATATATAATAAAATTAATGGAATTATAATCATTGATTACATTTTTTTTTTCGTGTAGATATACACCTTAAAAACAGAATTGACACAATTTGTTAGTTATATATATATATATATATATATATATATATATATATATATATATATAAAAGAATTGGTTGATTTCCTACTACCAGTGGCTTACAAAAGGGAAAGCATGATGCACATTCAATTGGTCAGCAAGATCACTGCACCCTATTTTTTTTTTTTTTTTTTTGGGTGGAGAGCGCGAAGTTTGACCTGTAACAGTATCCTCCCATATTGGTTGTGTGAGCCATATCCATTTTGCTAGGCATTTTGTGTGCTTGGCGCATTGAATTAGAGAATAAAGTTGTTTGGGGGATTTTCTTAAAAATTAATTTGAGTTAAAATTAAAAAAAAATAATAGAGGGATTTTAATACTAGTATTGGGGTAATCTAATTAATAAATGATTTTTTTTTTGGAATTTGATAATATAATTTTGAGCAAGTTTATGACTTTTTATTATTTAAAATGTACAAATGCATTAACTTCATAAAACATTTTTTATTCTTAATCAGCCTAGATTCATGTTTCATCTTAATTCCGGATCTATCAAGCGTGTTGAGAGAGGGATCAAATCTCTCGAGGTGTAAATCTCTTTTTTGAGTGCAAAACTTGAGGAAAGATTTGCACCTTGAGAGATTTGATCCCTCTCAGCCCTTGATACATCCGGAGTTAAGATGGATGTTGTAGAATTCGGAGCAAAAATTTATCCCAAAATTGACGGGAAAAAAGTACAAAAAAAAACAAGTTGTCAAATTTATCCCAAAATTGACAGGGAAAAAGTACAAAAAAAAACAAGTTGTCAAATTTATCCCAAAATTGATGGGGAAAAAGTACCAAAAAAAACAAGTTCTCTTTAGTGCAACTTTTTGAAGGCTTTTCTGATAGATTTTTCCGGTCTAATTTCTCTAAAATCTGGCAGGAATTCATTGAAAACAGAAGTTTGATAGGTAACCTTGCACAATGGAAGTGACCTACAAATTCTGAATTCATATACAGTAAAAAAAACAGTTTAAATAACAGTAATCAAGATTCAACCTTAAATTTTTTAGCCAGATTCTGATACCCAAAACTCCAAAAAATCATACTAGAAACAACTCCCAAAAAAACTACACTCCAAACCAAAAAAACCATTTAGTTAAAAACAACTCCAAAAAAAACTAAAAAAAAAAACAACTCCAAAAAAAACTAAAAAAAAAAAAAACCATTTAGTTATACGAATTATTCCAAAGAAAATTCCAGTATAGAATTGTTTTGTGGCTTCATTAACTAGACATTGAGAATTCCATGATCAACTCATGTATATGCCCTAGGCTTGCTCTCGGTGTATTGCAAGTATTTTCACATGTTCCCTTCAGTCGATGGAGAAATTCCCTGAACATTCTGCTGCAATTTTTCCTGTGACTATTTATCTTTTTTTTTTTTTCACAAAGAGAAAAAACTCTGTTTTATATTAAAGGAGATAAAACAGTCCATAGATCATTACATAATGTTTAAGATCCCACTTCTCATACCGGGATATAAAGCAAGATAAAAGGCCATATGATCCAAATGATAAAACAGAGCAGAGATATTACCAAGTGCCCAAACATCAAGAGAGATAGAGAAATGTTCCAAGTGGAGAATTCACCCAAAGAAAATGGAGAATCGATTGTCCATTGGTACCAAAAAAACACCAGAGTACCCAAAAACTCCAAGGAAAAGTATGAACGAGGGATAAGACCCTATAAAACCAAGCCAGCATACCAACAGAAAGCCAGCATCAATGGCCAACCAGCGAGCAAAATATGCCAACTGGTAGCCAGACAAGCAGAGTAGCAAAAAAAACTCCAATGACAAAATATACTCCCTGTAGATAGCACGCAAATCCCATAATGAAATCCCAAAGAGCCCAATATGAAAGTGTTTCTGCAACTATCCAGGATGCAAAGGACAGTCAGGCTCGCTTGTTCCAATTGTTTCCATCAACAGGTGCATGAAATATACCCAGTGAAGATCCACATGAACAAGATAAAAGCAGAGAGACATCCCCAAAAGACTATGATCAGACAGAAAATGGCCCATATAAGAAGGTGCAGATAGGAACCGGCTTGTATAGAGCCCCAAATAAACCATTATCCAACAACAAGAAGGCCAATAACTGTGGACTAGAGAGCAAGTGATCCGGCCATATAAAACAGGAACACCAAAACGCTGCAGCACCCGAACAGTTTGTACAAAGTCGATGCCAAAGATCAACAGGTCCAAGACATCATGAGACCCAAGAGCCCTGTGACAGGTACCTCCTTAGTAGTATACACCCCAGAAACCAGCATAAGGTACCTCCAGCTAAAAGCCCGTCACGAGGAGAAGAACAGGTGTAAATGCATCAAATAAAAACACCCATCCGCTGGTCCAGAAGGAAAGTGAGCCATTGATGCACACAGAAAAAGTCAAAATTCCTGTAAACGAAAAGCTGGCCAAGGAAATGACACTGCGGGTCTGCACATTATTACCACACGGACAGTTGCAAAGTCACTTCGTATTTTTCGGAAATGAGAACAATCTGGATAAAGAAGAACTGTATTTTCTTCTTCAAAAGCACGTTGGCCTCTTTCCTGCATGGCGTTACTGCCGAGCTCACTGTAAAATGTGACCAATTTCGTGTCTGGTCACTTTCCCGCATGACATTATTGTTAAACTGAATGAACATGTTTCTCATCAAGTTTATGAAAGACTTTGGAGCGGACCTAAGTTAGATGATGTCGTTTTTTCTTTTGTTGCAACTCACTGGCCTTAGTCTAAAAATATCTGTACAATAATCTAGAAATTTTCGTAAGATTATGTTATTTTTTTTTGTTGCAACTCATAGAATAATCTAGAAATTCAAGTAAGATTATGAAAAATTTAAGTAAAGATTTTTAAAAATTTAGGGTACAGTTTATTTTGGTGCTTTGATATTGGTCTATTTTAGGTGCCTTATGAGTTTTTGTTGGCGTTGAATCCATTTCCACCATAAAAAAATGTAATTCCCACCATAAAAAAAGCAATTCAAACACTCCAACTACCTGATTTTTTGAATTTTTATTTTTGATTTAAAAAAAATTGCTATCCAACTATTCTGTAACATTGATATGATAGACAACTCTTAATAATGATATATAATGAAGTTATTTTATGTAAAATTTTACATCTTAAACTAAATTTCGATTTCATGAACATTTTAATTAAACTAAATTTCGATTTCATGACCAATTTAATTAATTGCAAGACTCTATTATCCAGGGAGGTTGTCACTTGAGAGATAATGTGACAAGTATCTCTATCGAAGTTAATAATTTCTATGCCTCATTGATTGGTTAAAAATAAAATGCCCATCCAAATTTTAATACTTCTATGTAAATTTAAAGCAGTAATAAAATAAAAGTAAGTGTTGGTGTATTTTGAAATATATTTCTATATATACATTTTATAATAGAAATTTTAAACGAAGCTTAAATCCAAAAAAATATTATATATTTCAATATTTTGTTTATCTTTCTCCAAATAAATAGACTTCTAAATGTCAATAAGATGGAAAAATCTTGTATCTCATTTGTCTATAAATTAAAAAAAGCTTTAATTTATAATTGAATTAAAGGGGAAGGAAGCAATATAAAAAAAAATTTAATTTATAATTGAATTAAAGGGGAAGGAAGCAATATAATTTTTTTTTTAATTTATAATTGAATTAAAGGGGAAGGAAGCAATATAAAAAAAAATTAATTTATAATTGAATTAAAGGGGAAGGAAGCAATATAAAAAAGCTTTAGCTTATAAATGAGTTAAAGGGAAGGAGGCAATGTTACATGATTTTATTTAATATAGTAATATTGTACTATGTAAGTTATATATGTGTAATAATTTTTAAATATTGAGTAATATATTGAATATATTGGTTTCAAATTATTTTGATGTATTGGGTAAACATAGGATAGGGTTGTGTGCATATTTCGGAAAAAAGAAGAAAGGGGCTAAAGTATAGGGAAAATGTAGCCTTGAAAGGGTATTACGGGCTAGGAAAAGGGGGCTATAAGATGGGAAATGGGGTGTCGCCAAGTGGGAAAGGGTGCTTGAAGGTGTATTTATATGTTTTTTTTTTTTTTTTTTTTAATGGGGATTTAGGTTACACAATACATTTAATTTGTCAAACTGAGGTAGGTAAACTTGGGAGGCACTCTGTGCAATATACATAAGAGAACAAATCCTCAGGTTGTTCTTAATGACCTATACGAGAAAAATCATGGAGACACAGATTCACATGGAAGAGTTAGCTTAAGGATAACCCACTACTCAGTTAAATGGCATCTCATGCACCCATATTTGATTTAAAGGTGACTAGCTTAGTGTCATCGGGTGAACTCAAATCCAAGCAATTCTACAACACCCCATTTTGCAACGTTTGCTTTAGAGCAGGCTGACATATCCTCCAACCAAGCCAACTACTAATCTATAAATTTGAAAAGGAAACCATATGATCACTATGGTGATATTCTACCAAATCGAATGGAAATTAATTAAACAAAAAAAACATTCATATGCATGAAAACATAAATAAACAATCTTAATCCTACTGGAAAAAATAAACAAAAAATAAGTCGGCACATAATTGCATCTTGAGTGGGCCCCTGCTCAAGGTTAGCTTGTGCTTTAACATTGTTAAACTTTCAACACAAGCTTATATTGAATTACGAACTCATCCACAACAACACATTAAAACATTGTCATGGAACTCAATATAAATTCACATTCACAAATTTAAGTCTCGATTTATATTAAAAACAAATAGTGATTATAGATTTCATAAACTAATTACTATCACATGTTATAGAGCACTCATACATATATATGAATTATAAGAGTCTAAATTCAAATTTGAATAACAGAATGACTCCACTAGGTGGACAAAATAGAAAGGAAAATAACAACCTAATAACAATAAAAGAACAAGCAACATCATATTCCAACATCATCCCTAACCTGGCTAAGTCGGAAAATAGTATAGTGATCATGTAGGTAAATGGGGTGTATCTTGTACTCGACAAGTAGAAGCTTAAAGATCCTTTGTAACAACCCTTTTTGTAATTAAATATAATTAATTGTGGAAATGTAAACACAACGATTGAATGAAAGGAGTGGACATTGATTCAAAGTTTTGGAGGGGTTGCTTAGGAAGTTGGCAAGTCAAGGCTATGCATTAATGACCACTATCCTTTAACTGATTTTTGATGGTCTGCAAGGCAGGCAGGGAGGTGGAGTATGGCCTTCTTGAGTGGAGGACAAGCACATAGCCCTCTGTCATACCTTATGGGATGTGTTGTATGGTAAACACACAAGGGCCATGCAAGGGGGTTCATGCGAGAAAAGAGTTGTTGGAGAAGGAAGAAGAGATCTTTGGAAGGAGGAAGATTGGGGAGGAACACACAACAACATGAGGAGAGCACTACAAACTGTGGAAAAGAGCAATGACATGGTGTGAAACAAGTGTGGGTTGCTTAGAGTAGGAAATCATAAATCCGATTGTGGGATATGAGTGCTTGTATGTAGGGCTAGGCATACAAGGGTTGACCATTAAATATGAAAAAGTAAAGGATAACATTGGGATAGTGTTAGCACTGGAGCAAAGGCACATGAGGCAACGTGGTCAAAGGAACAGGTGAAGAGACAAAGTATTATGGAGTCCTGCTGGGTTGGGTAGGTGGAAGCTCTATGTGATCTAGATCCATGGTTTGCAGAGGATAAAATCTTTGTGTTTTTGGATGACTATTGGATTAACAGTTGAATGTCAGTGTACTATAGATTATTGGGTGAGACACTTGAGGACATAGTTATGAACTAAGAAGGTGAAGGCAAGGTAGTCTTTGAATTCCTGTGTGGATAACTAATTGGCATCAATTGAATTCCCTTTAGTATTTCTCCTTAGACAGTGAACCTACTTGGGGGTTATCAACTATAAGAAATACTACAATACAATTGGCCTATGGTTAGGTGGAGAGTGGAAGTCCCTCCTTCAGTGGCCAATCGTTAATATTTTTACATAAGTATTATGTATGTTAACCTGTATATGGAAATGGTATTCTGTGAATGGAAATTATGTTAGTATGAATTATAACAATGTGTGCATTATCATTGTTTTCACAGGAATGGTGTTATTCCTTGCTATTAATTATGAAATGAATGTGTTTATTCTCATGGGTTTAAGGGATTTGTGTAATCCTGTAGTTGTTGATGTGTTCCTGAGTACAGCATTAACTGTGTAGTCTTGTATGCACACTTGATTGGGCATAAAGATATATATTAGGGTTAAATTATTGGTTGATATGGTCATGAATATCATCTGATTTGAATTCCTTGAGTACTTTATGCCGCATTGTATGGTTTGTCAATGGTTTGATTATTTTGGGACACAGTCATAGTGGGATGTTGTCTGATGTTGTTGTGCCTAGTAAGCAGGGCAACATTAGCCACTGTTGGATTGTTTAAGTGTCTTATCAAGGGGCACGACTATAAGCTTCACTAGGAAGGCAATGTTCTAAGTGGCACTGGTCCTCAAGGAAACCTAAAAATGGTCCTTGGAAATATGAAATTATAATTATGAGGAAACACACTTGAGCTCAATTGAGAGAGTTAGAGAAATTGTAAAATGGCTAAGGATGTAGAGTTAGAATAGAGGGCAGGACGGGAAACATACCTATCTAATGAAATGAAATATTTATGTCATGCAATGTCAGAATGGATGAGTCTCGTAGTAAAGGAAGAGCGGTAGAAAAAAGGTGTGAGTTGGAGAATTTCTAGTCACTCACCGTCGAAATATTTGTCATGTCGTAGAGACGTAAGGGTCCACTAGGTATGACATATGGTACTATTGCCGAAAAGAGTATGGCGTGATGGGAACTTTTCCCATTAGGTAAATGAAGCAATGTTCATCCCAAGATACGAAAGGAAGCATGTTGGGAAAAATGGGGGTGCATGAATTAATCATAAATGGTCGACATTAATTGAAAATCGTAAAAGGGAATTCATGGGTTTGTGCAAAGGTCGAGAGCTAGTGGGCCCTTCAGCCAGGATGAGTTGTGAGAAGACACTTAGGTTGGGAAGGATATGTGGTTGTATCATGGGTACATGATATGGTATTGTGACATCATCAATATTGGATGGGCGAGGACATGGACACTAGACTTAACATGTTGCTAGGAGGACACATGGAGGTGTTTAGTATAACCACCTAGGATAGGGGCCATACGTGGCATGGGAGGGGGAAGTTGACGTGGTTTGGAGCCATGTCACCATGGAGCGCGAGTCCCTAGAGAGGATGGAAGTACATATTGATGGCAAAGCATAGACTAACAGAATTTGCGAGATGGAACTATCCCTGTCACTTGACGAGTAAATGTTTGTCATGCTATGGGGTTCAATCCTATGTGCACTAGCATGGTGTGGCCATGGACTGATGGACGGTGTAGGAAAAGAAATGACCTTATCACTTGATGTACAATATTATGTTGTGTTGCAGAATTCTAGGAGTAGTACGCTCTTAGTAGAGGGTGTACCATGAAAGCGTAGAGGTGTAATGGCATTGTGACGTGGAGGGTTCGACATGGGACCTCCTGTGAGGTGGTATTTCCACATGGTAGTTTTTGCTGACGTGGTAGGAAATTAAGGCCCGAACTTCAAATGGGTATGAATTTTGATCTAGATATCTGATTGAGGAAAAATTTGTATCGCCGAAAGGCTCTCGATGAGCTAAATGTAATGGTGTTGTCCAAATTTAATTTCACTAACTTTGGAAAAGGAGGAATTTTGTAACCCCATTCCCATAAGGTAACTATGAAGGTTGGGATAATTGAAAATAAAACCTCCCACTAGGCTCGGGGAAAGTCCAAAGGGGTGGGAGGCACTGTTACATGGTTAAACATTGGACTTGGATGGGCTAAAAAATAATTAAAATTGGAGCTTTGTTACAGAGTGTAGTCCTTATAGGATTCTTGATTGCTATGTGTAATGTGTGTTGCATGTGTCAATTAATTATGAAATGCATGCTAGCTTGAAATTTTGTGTTTTAGATAGCCTCATAGCCATATGCTTAGTGTAGGTGTTCCAAGGTGATAATAAACATGCTTTATTTGTATTATTGATAGGCTAATAGTTATGTGTGTGTAACAACACATAAATAGACATAACAAAACTTCAAGATGGTGTATCACAACAATGATAACTTCTAACAGTGGCAAGAAGAAGAGTCAATAGGAAAGGGGAATGAGGCAGAATTCCCTGACTAGATGAACACCATTAGAAGTATATTAAGAGTCAAGATGATAAGCTGCAAGGATGATAATGAAAGGATTATCATGGATCAAGAGAAACATAAATAAGTAAATGGAATCACATTACAAATCCTATCATAGTTTCAAAGGCAAAGGCAACATGATTTGGGTGTCAATGGCCTAGGAAAGGATAAAGGTAGGGGACTTGGAAAACATGAACTAAGAAATAATGGTGCAGAGGGCAATAGGTCTAGGAAGAGATATAGAAATACAAATGCAGCCACTGTGAGAGGTGTAACTCCACTTAGTACTCTTGAAAGAAGAACATAAATTCGCAAGCAACTGTCAAGTGTAGCCACTAAAAGGCACTGCCAGCAAAAAAGGAGAGGAAAATATTTGATGCCATAGGAATTCAAGAAGGAAAATCCTTCTACATTTTATGGAAAGGTGAAGAAGGAAGAGGAAGTAGAGGCATGGCTTCTAGGAATGAAGAAATATTTTAGAGTACATGATTACTTTGAGAATATGAAAGCAAGAGTGACCATTTTCATCTTGAAGGGAAAAGATGATATATGGTGGGAAGACCTAAATAATGTCAAAAATATTGAATAAAAGGCGTTGTAGTTGAATATATTCAAAGGATATTTCCAAAAAAAAAGTACTTTTCCGAAAGGTACTATGACAACAAGGCCAATGAATTATACAAGCAAAAGTTGGGGCATCTAACAACTGATAAATATGTAATAATATTTTTGGAGCTAGTAAGGTATGCACCTTACATTAAGGATGAGAAGAAAAAATTCAAAATGTATCTCAATGGGATGCCATAAGTATTTAGGGAAAAAATATAACTTGATGAGCCTAAAATACTAGAAGATGCTGTTAAGAAGATGAAACATTTTTATGAACAATCTAAGCATAGGAATGAGTCCCATGTTGATTGGAAGACAAAAGGAAATCCCATATTTAGAGGAAAAGGGCAGAGAGTTGCAAGGAAACAAACTGGGGGAAAGAATGTGAGTTTTTCCATATCTAATAGGGGCAAATTTCAGCAGAAGTCCACTAATGATGGAAGAGACTAGTTCTATTAGCCTATGGGAGAAGAAACCAAGGGTTTTAGAGGAGAGCCTATGAAGTCTTGAACCTATGGAGAGAACCACATGAAGATAAATTTCCCTCAACAATAGAAGAGTGAACCAAGGCTATAAAATGCTAAGGAACGGGAAGTGAACACAATAAATGATGTGGCTCGAAGCATGTCACACATCTATGCAACATTGGACAATAATAAAGACAATTACCAAGCCTCGGTGATTGAAATGGAAGGTATGGTCAACAACTAGCTAGTTTTAATTTTGATTGACCCTAGTTCCAATTTCATTTATGTAAGTCCATCAATGGTAGAGAGGTGTGTGTTGCAAAGCACAAGACATGAAAAAATGTGGTTGGTTCAACTAGCCATCAGGATTAAGAAGCGGGTCGAGCATGTGGTAAGGTCATGTCCAGTTGTAATGGACAATATTTCCACATCAGTCAACTTGAACTTGCTATCATTGGGTTCATGCAACATATTAATCAACATGGACTCGATGGAAAGGAATAGGAAAAAATTCAATTTCTTAAACAATTCAATCAAATGCCTCAATGATAATGGAAATATTATGATGTTGCAAGGAAATAGAAAGGCCATGATAGTTTGAGAAATCACCATGCTGTAGTTAAAGAGGTGCAACACGAAGGAATGTGAGTTGTTCATTGTCCAAGTGACCATCGAATTTGAGGGTAGCAACAAATAGGGGGAGAAGATCCTCTATTGGAATAGTTTGCAGATGTGTTCCCTGAGGAAGTATGAGGACTGTTTCCAAGGAGAGAAATTGGATTCTCAATCTAATTGTTGATGGGATAAACACCAATATCAAAATACCCATATCAAATAGAATTGGTAGAGTTGAAACTATAGTTGAAGGAGATTCTAGAAAAAAGGTATATCAAACCCAACGTATCACACTAGGGAGTGCATGTATTGTTTTTCAAGAAGAAATATGACACACTAAGGTTATGTATTGATTACAAACAATGTAACAAACGCATTATAAACAACAGGTACGCCCTACCACAGATTGATGATTTATTTGACCAACTAAGAGGAGAAACAATATTTTCAAAGATAAATTTGAGATATGGGTACCATTAGGTATCCATCAAGGATGAATACATTCATAAAAAATCACTTAGAACCAGATATGGGCATTATGATTTGGTGGAGGTGTTGTTTGGACTTATCAATGCACCAATAACACTTATGTACCTAATGAACAATGTTATAAGTCCCTACTTGAAAAATTTGTGCTTACTTTCGTACATGATATACTTGTCTATTCAAATACCATAGAGGAGCATGCGAAGCATCTAACAAAAATATTGCAAGTGCTAAGAGAGTACAAGATTTATGCCAAAATAAAAAAGTGTGAGTTTTTCCATTGAAAAGTTAAATACTCGGGGCACATTGTCTCTAAGGAAGGAGTTGTAATGGAACCAATAAGATCAAGGCCATCATGGAGTGGCCTATATCGCAAAATGTGACATAAGTTAGGTCTTTAATTGGTTTGGCTACTTATTACCATATATTCATCCAAAACTTCTCGAATATTGAGCATCTCATCATAGTGATGATAAATAAAGGGAATAAATTTCAATGGAAAACTGAATGTACAACCATCTTTGAGCAGTTAAATTACTTTCTCATGCATGCACCAATTTTAGGAAGAGTAGTTCTAGAGAAGGAGTTCGTGGTATGCACAGATGCTTGCAAGGAGGGGATCAATGGGGTCTTGATGAAAGAAGGTAAAGTGGTCTGCTATGAGTATAGAAAGTTGAATGAGCATGAGAAAAACTATGTCACCCATGATCTGGAAATGGTAACAATGTTCCATGCATTGAAGATGTGGAGGTATTATCTTCTTTGGAGGAAGTTTATATTGATGACAAATCATGGAGGGTTGAGGTACTTGTTTGATCAACCCAAGATGAATTTTAGGCAAGAAAGATGGAGATCCATGTGGAAATTAGTGGCCACCCACATATTCCACTTGGACCCCCAACATTTTTTCCTTTCATTTTCCTTAATTCTAGCACATGTTTCTATTTTTAGAAGTTTTTTAGGTCTTGAACTTTTGGAGCTGTTTTGAGGCCCTAAACAACGTTTTTTTTGAAAAACACACCAAGCCCATAATTTATGGGCATGGGATTTCCAGAGATTTTTTTTTCCTTGTGTATATATTTCTAATGAGGTATTATGCATGCCAAACAAAGATCATATGGCCGAATTACGACCTTGGGAAGTTGGCGTTCCAACTAATCCAAACGAGGCCCCAAAATTTTGGCGCTTCATCTCCTAGGGTTAGATTTTTAGATGTTTAGGGTTTTCTATTATTTCTCAATGATAAAAATTCCCCCAAGCCTCATTGTAATATTGTTCAGAAGGGATATAACCATCACATCTCTTCTCAGATATATGCTACCATCACCCGAGCTATTTTGTTCCATTCTGCATAAAAGAAATTTTTAGTACTTGTTATTAATTAGTTGAAGTTTTGTTTTTTCGCTATATATATATATTCTCTTTAAATTTATATTTCATTTCATTCCTTCATAAATCTATATTAGTTGTATTAGAGTGGTCTGCTCTTTCTCTTCTTTTTTTTTGTGCATAGTTGGGACTTGAACTAGTTGATCCATTGCAAGATCATCCTTACAGACACCAAAAACCTCCCATGGCAGAAGAAAATAAATATGAGGGAGCAGGATATACTATCAAATTATTTCTCGAAGAAGCCCTCAACTAGCAAAGGAACGAGTTGATGGAAAACTTTTCCTTGATCCTTCAACAGATGCCAACAGGTGATGCATCTTCATCCAACAATCACTTCAGAGGCGCCACCCCCTTCAAGATACAAGTTAACTTTTATATACCTATATTCGAAGGTTAGATAGAAGCAAACACTGTAGATAAATGGTTAAGTCTAATGGAAGGTTTTTTTTCGGTCCATAACTTCTATGATATGGAAAATATTACTTTGCACTGCTTAAGACCACCCCCCATCTCAACGACTGGCGGGAAAATTACTGTGATAAAAGGGCCTAGGAACTCTCTTTGTTTACAATTTCACCTTCTTGGAACTCTTTCCAAGACATTGACAAGGAATAATATTACCCTATTAGGAGCTATGAAGATAAGTACATAAAATGGACCACACTATAGCAACAAGGGGACCAAGATGTGCATGAGATCACAAATAATTTTCATACTCTATGCACAAATATGGGTATAAAATACTTTGAGCGACATCTGGTGCTCACTTAGTACCGCGAATACCTGCATAAATACATTCAGGAAGAAATGGAGTTCATGTACATCTCTTTGTTTGGTGCAACATATCGATTTGCTGCCAAGATTGAATAAAAAATTAAACAAAATAAGGGAGACTGGATCTACAATTCTAAAGCAAGGCAAGAGCACCCCCAAACTACAGAATAAAGGATAGAGCCAAGGTGGAACAACCCAGGAAAACCCATCAAAGCCCCAAGAAAATAATATCACCATGAAGACGAAGAAGGACACAATAAAGTGGTGTGAGTTCCACAAGAGCCCCACTCACAACAAAAGTAAGTGTCATGCCAACAAATCACAGGTGGTCGAGTTGAAGGTTTCAAAGTCGCATGCATGTTCCAACTCTTTTTCAAAACTCAACAAGGGGGATGAAAAATGGAATAAAATTATCGATGCAGAGCCCATCGCTCACATTTCCACCACTAAGGTCTAGAAGGTTGATTCCAAAGATAGAGAGGAAGGGGAGCATTTCTTCCACTCATAGATGTGGGTGAAGGGTTCTCTGTTGTAGTTCATTTTAAAAAATGGGATCTAAAAGATCCTCATATCAGAATAGGTCATAAAGTGTTTGGGCCTACCAACCACACCACACCCATAACCATACACCATTGGGTGGCTCCGCCAAGGGAAATATCCCTGCATCAGCCATCAATGTTTCCTTTCCTACAACATCAATCCATTTATGAATGAGGTACTTTATGATGTTTCTTCTCTTGAATTTTGTGATGTGTTATTAGGCCAACCATACTTGCGGAAGCATCATGCTATGTATGAGTCCAGGCCTAACACTATTATTTTTACTTTGGGCAACAAGTTATACAATATACGAGAGGTAGCCTCGCCTACCACCATCTCTTTGATATATACTAGGCAATGTAGTAAGATCATCTCGGAGACTGGGAAATTTTTTCTTTCTTATTCATTCTCAAAGTAGGGGGGAGATCGTGGCCACATCCATGGCCCCCGGGAAGGGTTCCTCCACATAATAGAAGTAGATGGATAAGGTCATGGAAGAATACAATGACATTTTCTCCTTGCCCATAGGGGTACCTTTGCATTATCAGATGAAGAATTCGAATTATCTGAATCTTGGAGCACCTCTATCCAATGGGTTGACATACCATTATGGAAAATGAAGAAATCAACTGGAAGATCTAGGATTTGCTGCAAAAAGGGCACATATGATGAAGTTCCTCACACTGTTGGAGATTGATTGTACTTGTATAGAATAAGGATGGGATTTAGAGACTCTGCATTTATTATTGGGCTCTAAACAAAATCATAGTCAAGAAAAAGTATCCAATCCCACAGATTGATGACCTTCTTGACTAGCTCAAGGGGGCCAAGTACTTTAGCAAGATCGATTTGAAGTCTAGCTATCACCAAGTTCCAATAGAACACACATATATATGCAAGAACACCTTAAAAAACACAAGGAGGGCCTTTTTGAGTGGTTGGTCATGCCTATCGCATTGACAAAATCCCCTACAACTTTTATGAGGTTGATGGATAACATCTTGCGAACCTTCACCAACTCGTTTTTGGTTGTATATATGGACGACATATTCATCTTCAACAAGAGTTGGGAAGAGAACTTCAAACACATTCTACAAGTCCCTGAAACAATGCAACAACACAGTCTATGTTCCAAATTGGAGAAATGCACCTTTGGCATAAGCCAGGTCCAATATCTAGGTGTTGACGCTGCGATCAACACCCTAAAAATTTTTGCATACACTCAAATTTTGGAGCCCAATGAGGATCTAACAATATATCGTTCATGGTCACTTCATTGTCGATTGATGTTGTATTAAGTCTCTAAGTATTTTTATGGGATTATAACGGTCAAATTCAGTTGCTCACACATGCTCAGGCTTTGTTGAATCTATAAGTGCGCTTCTTTTATGCAAGCTTGAACAAGCATAGAATGATCCATCAAGACAATGTCAATGTAATGTTCAACCCATGTCGATAGTCAGTGCACTCTTTCATTGGTAGTTTCCTGTTATGAAGATAAATTCTCTCTGCAGACATAGATGATCCCTCTAGCCCTAGAGTGGGTCTAGTAACAAAAAGACAAGCTAGAGTGTTGGTTCCTAATTAATTAATGAAATAGACAAGGTAGATCAACCTACCTAGAGTCCAACGCTGTTGTCGTGGCTGTTGTAGTGGTGGCCTCTCGATTCATGTCTTAGCAGTTCACGATCCTTTCGCATTGATGCTTGGATACTTGCACAGAGGTCAACAAACAAGAGAAGCATACGAAACAAAAATCTCATTCATAAATACTAACTAGTCAACGAGGGTTAAGCATATTGCATCAAATAAAATACATCAATGCAAAATTGGAACCAGACAATAGTCATGCATATGTATTGATAGAAGAAAGAGTTACAACCAAGCCTTGACGTTGCAGTCTCCTTCAACAGGGTTTAGTCGAAGCGTGTCTCAATGAATGTCAGGGAATTTGGATGGGATGAAGACACAAGCCTAAGCTCTCTCAATAGGGGTCTCTTCCGTTCTATCTTTTACTAGAAAAGTGGATAGAAATCTCTTCAGTGTTTCTGCAACAATATGTTCAGTTCAGCTAGAACATCAATGGTAGATGGCTATATTTATAGAGGGAGAGGAGGAGGTTGGGATCCCTACTATGGTGGAAGGGAGGCCTTATCCCTTGGGAGGTTTCCCCAAAAGGTGGAAACATGAGGCCAAGGGAGGAAGGCTGTGGTTATTCATTCAAACCACTCCCTATGACTCGCCCACAAAGTTATGATGGAAACTTCACCTCTATTTTTAAAAAAAATTTCATAAACAGATTGGTACGGGCAACTAACTGAGACATAGCACTAGCTGGTGCGGGGGCCAGTGTTAATCTTCCTCATTAGCGCGAGGGCATAACGAGATACTAGTGCCAAGGCAAAAACAAGTGTTTCTGATGGTCTGTTCAGGAAATTGTCAACAGAAGGATTATGGTACTCATGGCAAGGGATGCAATGATGGTATTTGCAAGGCATGACACTTTATTTTGGTCATAGAATTGAGCCTCTAATGTTTGGTATGGGGATTTCAGGGACAATGACAAAATGTTGTGTAACAGATGCCCCCTAAAGCATGAGGTCCGAGAGAGGGGAAGGGGTGAAATGCTTTACGAGAACACATTTGAACCAAACACCATTGTCAGAAGACCTGCAATTACAAATATAACTGATATCTCTGATACATGAACATGTGGCATGGGCGCAACCATCCATTATAGAGTACATATATGAACTGAGATCCGAGGTATGGACACAACCATATAGCAATAAGGATCAACAAATAGACTCAGGTATGGTCGCAGCCATCCAATCGAAAGAGTCATGTAAAAAATCATGATAAACCATAATATCCTGCAGCCTAGATCTTATCAGACAAAACCCAGGGTCTTGCGCTCCATCTCGATCCGAACAAGTACAAATTCAAGCATGCAAATATATGAGCTGAAGTTGAACATGTAAGAAAATCACCTGATGACCAGCCAATGATGAAAGCTGTTAACAGGTACGAGAGAAACCACCAATGATGACAATGGATATCAAGGTACAATAGGTACAATCCACAGAATGTGAACAGTGATCTGGCATCGAACACCTGCAGAATCACCCGATCGAAGGCCAATGATGTGGACCTGTTGTCGAATGCGAAGAACCTGCCATTGAGGCATGCAGGCTCCAAGGTACCGGTAGGGAGTCTCTAGACCAACTTCCTAGATAATGAGCTGAAGTCGATAGGAAGTGATTTGGTCGAAGGAGGGCCAAAATGTATCCCACATCATAGACACGAGACAGAGGAACATGATGAAAGTGAATCAGGACCAACTGAGAATCAAAGGGAGGTTGAAAAATGCAGAGGAAAACTTCTCTTGAACATATCAGTGACACGACTCTGGATTTGGCAGTATTTGACATCAAGGGATCTGAGGTCATGATGATGTGGCAAAGAGTAGATGAGAGGTCAAAACAGATTATCAAAACCCATGAAGGCAAGAATGATGAAATGAGATGTCCCTAACCCGACACGAATGTAGACGAGTGTCATGTTCAAGAGCGACATACTGCAAACAAAACTAAATTCTGGTTCAATTCCCCCCACCATTTCTGACAAGTACCCCAATTATTTTTTAGAAAAAGCTTGAAGGTGATAGCATATGCTTGCGCTATAAGTTTGTCCTTCGGAAAAATCCATCCTAGTACATTTTACGATCCCTAGGAAAGAGGAACTTGGTGAATGTCATGGTGACAATGTCTGATGTCATCAGGTTTTAACAAATCTGACAAAGGGAGAACTCGACGTATTTTCATGTTTAGAGAGTTTGAAAAGAAGCGGAAAAGAAAAATCCAGCATGTCCCTTTTCGTAAATAGTCTCTGAGATCCGAAAAGGTAGAAAACAATATCTGAAAGAACCTGTTAATCATGATAGGCTAAGGTATTCCTTTTTCATAAATAATCTATCCCAACCTGAAAAAGGGGTAAACGTATACTAGGTAGATATCGTTTTGCAGCCATTTAACGAGTTCAAAATGACAAGAATCTCGAAAATATTTTCAATTTTTAAAGAGTCAGAAAAGAGTTGAAGGATGAATCCAGTAGTGACTTTTTCGTGTTTTTACCGAGTCTGAAAAAGTATAAAATACAACTCGTTACTTCATCGCTATCTCATTAAAAACCTATCGCTGCACAAGAGACAAACGTAAAACCCATTTCTCGAAATAACATAGCGTAATAATCGAAAAACATGTATTAAAACCTAATTAGGGTTCTGAAAATTTATAAAATGCCAAAAGTGGTAAAAACCAATTCCTTTCACTTTTACCTCTTGTGGAGCAATAGTTACCCATTTTACACTGCGATTTTGCGGCGATGATAGCGGGTAATCTGGCAGACCACTCTCAAATTTGTCAGTTCCAGGTAAGAGTCGACATCCTTCCCCATATTTTTAATCTCCTTTCATTACCTGCAACCTTCAATTTTAATTTCTAAGGGGGAAATTGTGAAAACTATGGCACGGCGGTCAGTGCGGGTTTCAGGCACGGACTTGCGCCAACCATCCAATTTTATAAACGAAGATGCGCCGATTGGAAAATAGTTGCGCCAACCGCACAACACTTTTAAACTCATAATGCAAGCTTTATGACCCTAAATTTCACAAATTTTAGCTTTTGATTTGGCTAATAATGTCCATATGAACATGTTTGCAGGTGAAAAGAAGAAAAATGGTGATCGAGTGGAAGGAAAGGGAACACAATGAAGAAGACGAGCTTGCCATGGATAATGAGAGATGCATGGAAGCTCTCGGAGACTGTGGAATGAAAAATTTCTTCATGACACTGTGCCTCAGAGCTCAACTAGAGCTGCTACAATACTTGATTAGCATCTGGGACGAGGATCAGGAAAAATTCATTCTTCGAGATCAGGAACTCGAGATTGATGTTTCAGACGTCTATTTCATAATAGGATTGTCGCAGAGGGGAGCAGCACCAATCTTGATCAGCACCCGACCTACCATAGAAAACATGAGCATGGTAATAGGCAGGGTATGTCCAGGGGCACATAAAGGATAAAAAAGCACGTCGGTGGACATCCAAACTATTCCGGATTTAGCATTGAAGGTAGTGCTACACATGATCACACGAGCTGCGGGATCACAAGCACCACACAAAGCAACAAAAACACAACTACTTCTTGTTGTAGACTGCTTGACATCGACCATCTACAACTGGGCAGAGGTAGTAACAATCAATATAAAATGTCAGCTAACAAAGTGCAAGAAGACCAAATTGAAGTAGTTTTGTTATGGGTCTATCCTGGTATCGTTCTTCCTGGAACGACTACCAATCTTTCAGCGTCAGGAGGTGATAGTCCCGACACCACCAGCATTGGAACCACAGATGGGCTGATGGGGAGATCTGATGCCAAGATCAGGGGGTGGTCAACAGATGTCTTGGAGACCGGAATTCTTCGATTGGCTCCGTCGACAGTTGATTTTCATGGAGGACTGGCCCTACTCTGGCACAGATTTCACTGGTGATCCGGACCTCTCACTCCCTGAAGGAGATGATTGGGATGGAGCACTTGGTAAGACTCATTTTTAATTTTTATGAGTATTATGATTTTTTTTGGTATGTATGTCCTCATAATTAATCCATACATTATGCAGATGTAGGCCCAGAGAGACCTTCAGAGATGTCTCCGATAGCGAGGTGAATACCTATCAATTTCGATGCTGCCCCTCAGGGTGAGGAGGAGGAGATCATGCACAACTTGGAGGGAATTGCTCGTGGGGTCCCAAACTATGCACGATTTGATGATGTTCCTCGTGCATATCAGAGACACACTGTAGAGGTATCAAACCGAGTTCACCACTTGCTGAGGCGACTTGTCCGAGCAGTGACATGATATCATGATCATCATGCTAATTAGACACCTAGGCTTTATTTTTGCATATTTTTGAGAGACATGATGTCTAAGGATGTAAAAAAAACACACATATTTTTTTGAAACTTATGGTGCACACTGATGCAAACATTTGATATATATATATACATATATTTTCCTATTTGATATGAGTCCCTCATGTGATGATGATTTTACAGGTTACGCAAATGTCTATCCAATACAATGTTAGCCACTGTATCAGTTAATGCATTCATTTGTCTAGGAATATGTTGATATGTGATATAATCAAAATGTCTTTCCAACAAATGAACACGTAAATACAATCTTAAAATGTGAGGGTTTCTAACTGAATAATGCCCATTAAGTTTAAGAACAAAAAGTTGTAAATCTAGATTTACAACCAACGCACTAATGCTGAGGGTAATCGCCTCGATTAATAGTTCAATGACAACACTATATTCAGTGACATTGTTTGTAGTTCGTTCTAGACAAATACCTTGCAGGTCTACCAACTCACCAGCAGGATCATAAATCACCTAGGCTGCCAAATACAAGTTCCGAGTACTACGGGAAGCACCATCTGTGAAACCGACATAATGGGTAATAGACATCTGCACAATAAGAAACGACCCAATAAGCAGGAAAACGCTCGCAAAAAACACCAAGCCAAAAATGTAAAATGAAAAAACACTTATGTACTCAAAACATGCATGAATGACTCATGCATAATACTGTTTGAGATACAACCCATTTCTGGGTTGATCTAAAGGATGACCTTCGTAATCAATGAGCTCATAGGCCCCATTATTCAAAACTTGTTTAACAATGTAAGGCCCATGCCACATGGGTTGAAATTTTCTTGCCCCCAGCTTATCATGAGCTTGGTTGTAGAGGAGGACAAGGTCTCATTCTACAAAGGAGCGGGGGAAACTGACAGGTCAAAATGGGCTTTGACTCGCTTCTTCTATGCCTCGATGACCAAAGCAGCAAAGCGGTGAGTTTCATCCAGCCTTTCTAAGTAGAGAAGATGCTCTTCTTCAGGTGAAGTGTTGGGCAGTAATTCAGAAACCAACTTGAGCGAAGGTATTTCACACTTAATCGGAAGGGTAGCTTCCAGACTGTAAACAAGCTGGAATGGAGTGAATCTGGTCGCATCCTTGACTGAGGTTCGATATACCCAGAGAGCCAAAAATAACATGAGATGCCAATTGGATTTGTGTATCCCAATCGTACGTTGAAGCATGGTGACAAGAACTTTGTTCACAGCTTCGACCTAGCCATTGGCCTGAGGATAGTACGACGTTGAGCTGTCGTGTCCCAAGCCCAACTTGGAAGTCAAATATGCCACCATATAATGCCGAAAATGGGAACCATGATTGGTAATGATGGCTTGAGGGATAACAAACCTAGAAATGATGTGATTGAATATGAATTGAGCAACTTTCTTATCGTCAGCGGCAAGTGTAGGCATTGCTTCGGCACATTTGGTGAAGTAGTCAACAACTATGATAATATAAGCATGCCCCCAACCGAGTGAGGGTTACATGTCATAAAATCGATGCCCCAATTCACAAAGGGACCAACAGTAATGATAGGGTGGAGATGTGCAGGCGGCGCATGCATCTTGCGTTGATAAATCTGGCAATCATGACATTTTCAGACAACAATAATGCAGTATTTGAAGATAGAGAGCCAGAAATACCCAACATGAAGAATCTTCTATGAAGTGGCATAACCAGACATGTGACCGCCACAGGCACCACTGTGACAATCATTCAAAACTTTGTTAGCCTCCTCGAGAGTCAAACACTGACGGAGAATGGAATCGACTTCGATGTGGTAGTGTGTATCTCCGATAATGCGATAAGGTTGCAATTGATGGCAGACGCGTCGACGAGAATCCTTTGTCAACTCAGATCTAAAAGTGGAAGTCTGAAGATATATGATGATATCGCCATACCAAGGATCGAGGGTGATAATCAGAAAAAGCATATCATTTGTAATGCGTTCTTCAGAACCAGACGGAGCAGAGTCAGAGGGAAGGGAGTAGATAAAATCAGCAAAGACGAGTGATTTCTTTGACTTGGTAGTAGTAAACATCAAATCGAACTCTTGGAGGATAACAATTCACTTTGAGTATTTTCCCCCCAGTAATTGTCGAGACAATATATAGGTCATGGGGTTACATTCCGAAATCACAGTCATAGTACGCAATAGAATATAATGACGAAAATGTTGAACTGCTTGAACCGTAGATAACACTAAATTCTAGACATGAGCATAGCGCGTTTCGATATCTAGAAGGTTATGAGAGAGGTAATAAATAACATGCTCATCACCATCATCATCGTCTTGAACCAGAACCATGGCAATCATGTTGAAAGCGGCAACTAAATAGAGGGAAAAATCGCAATGATAGTTCAGAGGATGCAATAGAGGAGCGTTGACAAGAAACATCTTCAAAGCATCAAAATAATTCTGGGTGACCTCATCCCAATGGAAAGGGACGCCCCGCTTTAGTAATCGCGTGAATCCTTTAGCTACTTCGTCATAGTTAGGTATAAAACGAAGTAAAAAATTAGCCTTCCCCTGTAGACTCTACAGCTGATGTAACGAAGATGGAGAGGGGAGATTAATAATAGCCTCGACTTTGAGCGGATCAAGGTGAATCTCGTCTTTGGACAGGATAAACCCTAAGAGTCTACCGGAATCAACGCAGGAGACGCATTTGTGTGGATTGAGCCGGATATTGTAGCATCAAAATGAAGAAATATCTGATGAAGATGGTTAGGATGATCCTTACACTTAGCTGAATGAGCCGGAAGGTCATCCAGATAATGCTTAATGATGTGCTTAATATCGTGAAAATCGTATGACATCGCTCGCTGAAACGTGGCCCCAACATTATTCAAGCTGAAAGGAAGCTTTTTATACGTGAAAGTACCCCAAGGACAGATGAAAGCGGCCTTATGCTGATCAGTCAGGAGAATTGTTGAGCCTCAAAATTGTGCTTTCCTTCACCTCATTTTACCTCATTTTCCCTTGTCCATTTCTATCTTAAACCCAATTGATCAATAAATATAGTTAAAATTACTTCTAGAATGGTTTACATGACTGACTTGTTGAATTTTGTGATTTTTGCCATTGTTAAACATTTTGACCGGAACTAGCTGCAGAATGCAGACATTCCGTAGCTAACTGGCGATTCTGCAGCTGCCTTCATGTTTGAGTATGTTCCAGGTGGCCTCTTAAGAAAAACCGCATATGGGCATGATCCACGTCTTGTCTACATGGTTCGTTGCTCATCATGGAGGAAGAAATGAATTCTGGGTATGGTTTTGAACGTGGGGAACACATTTATGAAGGAAGACTCCTATTAGGACTGTCTCAGTCCAGATGTCTTTTCTTCTTCACGCAGCCACTTCAAAGACTCCTAACGTGATTTGGATAAGGAAAGACATTGTTCCTAAATTGTTGTAATTATTGTTACGTGCATTTTCTTTATAAACTCTTGGGAGACCGAGAGCTATGTTAGAGATTTTATGTTAGATTTGCTGCTAGATTTTGTTTAAAACTCTGTGTTACGTCCTTGAAGACACAGAGTGTTATGTTTAAACTATTGCATCGTTAATGGAGCAGACAAAGTTATTTTGAAGGCGTGATTTAATTTGGAGTTGAATGTCGTCAAGTGGTAGAGGGCCCCTGCCTCTTGCACGGATTTCCTTTGCGTAAATTAGATAAGTTTTCCTAGCTGCCTTTACATTTTGTATTTGAATTTATAGTTGTTTTAACTAGCTATGCTCATCATGGAGGGAAGAAATGGATTCTGGGTACGGTTATGCACGTGGGAACACATTTATGAAAGAAGACTCCTACTAGGACTGTCTCAGTCCAGATGTCTTTTCTCCTTCACGTAGCCACCTCAAAGAGTCCTAACATAATTCGGATAAGGAAAGACATTATTCCTAAATTGTTGTAATTACTGTTACGTGCATTTGCTTTAAAAACTCTTGGGAAACCGAGAGCTATGTTGGAGATTTTATGTTAGATTTGCTGCTAGATTTTGTTGAAGCTCTGTGATACATTCTTGAGAACGCAGAGTGTTATGTTCAAACTATTGCATCGTTAATGGAGCAGACAAAGTTATTTTGAAGGCGTGATCTAATTTGAAGTTTAATGCCGTCAAGTGGTAGAGGGCCCCTGCCTCTTGCACGGATTTATTTTGCGTAAATTAGATAAGTTTTCCTAGCTGCCTTTACGTTTTGCATTTGAATTTGTAGTTGTTTTTAACTAGCTACTGTAGTCATATTCGTTCTAGCTCTTCCACAAGAAGACACTATTCCAACAGATTAAAATGATGAATGTTGAATGACTATGGTATTGTAGGATTAGGAGTTGAATTTGTATTTGTTTTAACTCGCTACTATAGTTATATTCATTCCAGTTCTTCCACAAGAAGACATTCTCCCAACAGATTATAATGATGAATGATGAATAGCTATAGTACTGTAGGAATTAGTTGTAGTTTTTCTATTCACTATCACAGTTACACTTGTTCTAATCACTCTTCCACAAGAATAAATTCTTCCAAGACATCCTTAAGAAGTTCAAGACATGACTATGATAATGAATGATTTAATTATGTGTTTTTACTAAGTATCATATCTGATCTCACTCTTAAACGCTTGCCCAAGACATCATAATGACGAGTAGGGTATGGATGTGATAACTTAGTTTTTCATTTGCTTTCAGTTCATTTGCTTTCAATTGCATACAATTACACAGTCAGAATTGTTCTACCCCTTCCAAAAGAAGGAACTCTTCCAAAATATCACTGATGATGAACAAACAGATTGTGTAACTTTGTAGATTAATGCATGTTAGTACAGTTAGAATGCTCCGGAGTTTCATTTGCATTTAATTCATGTTCAGTCACTTTGTTTCAAGTTTGATGATGACTTATAGTTCAACATTGTTCTAGTTTAGTAGCATCTTAGGTTTATTCTTAGATTAACTCATTGCACTTGCATCTCATATTCACATTGTCATCCTTTGCACAATAGATTACTTTAGTTGTTAGGATTAACAAGACAGCCTTCATTATTCACAAACATCTTTTTGTTCTGAAAACTACAAGTGATCCATAACCATAGGAACAGAAGATAACATCACTATAAGGTCTGAAATCTCTCTGCAATCTCCTCATCATTTTATAAACAGAGCTCTTCCTCAAAAAGAACTACTTTGAACAAGAAACCAATAACTCTTTGAGTATAGGTTCTGTGACATTCAATTAAATTGCAGAATAGAACTAGGAATTAATCATAGAATAGAAGAGCTTAGGACAGAGTATTGCATCATTAGTGTTTGACTGTTTAGTTAAGAGGATTTGCATATTTAGTGATCATTTCTCAAGTTTAGTTTGTGTCATTTGCCTAAAAAGTCATTATCAAACTTTTGTTTTTATTTAGTCATAGTTCAGATTTTGCTTCAGTGTTTCCAATTGCATTTGCCATTCCATACATTAGGCTCAACTGTGTTTTGACCACCAATTCCTTTCTATTAGTTTTTCTAGGCATTTTCATAAAACACTAAAAGACAAAAAACATCATAAATCATCACAAAAGACCAAAAACATCACAAAACACCACATACAACGCATTAGGAAACAAGCACCTAGGTACATATGGTACATTTCACTTCAGTAGTTTACAAATCCTGGTTGACAATTAAATGAGCTCAGTTTAGGAGACTAGATTGAGACCCAACAAGCAACATGCAATTGGTATGTTCAATTTGTTTAGCATGGTTTTATTGTGTAGTGCAACAGACTCATTAGTTGCATAAAGTTGCATAGAATTGGAGAATGTATGGAGCTCGTCTTTTGGAAGATTGGATTTTGAACACGTCATGAGAAGTTTCCAATCATCCAATGTGGGGGTTGCATTGCGAAGGTTGGAGAGGAGTTGGCAAAATGAAATTTGCTCAGGACTTGTTCCTTGCTGGCGAAATATTGTCGAAACCGTGACAATAGTATCGAAGCTCCACCAAAGAGCATTGCCATGAGACGTGCTTACATACATTGGTCTATATTTGACAGGTGGAAATTGCCCAAGGTACCCCACAAGGATTATAGACTGACCACCAAATGGGTTGTTTCTATTGGATGGGAATGCCTCTCACATATTTTCATCAATTTGAGAAAGCATTTTAGGAACAATGAAGCTCATTTCATCAATGAGAATGTATTTTACATGTCGAAGTTGTTCTTTAAGATTTAATAGGGATTGAACTTCCAAAGGTTGCATAGAGGAGACAGTGATGTGAAGGCCGGAGTGTCAGGTTAGGGAATTTATGTGGACTATTGCAAGACCGATTGGAGCGAGCAAGAGTAGAAGGTTTTGTCCATTGGTTGAGTTGGTTAGGAAGGCATTTTTAGAGAACTTTTGAGGTCTAAAATGGGCCTACTGAGAAAAATGTACAACCAAAATAAGATTTATAAGAACCAATAGGATTCAAGATGATGATGTCAACCTTGGGGGATGATTCACCATTTTTGGGGTAAAAAAGTAAAAAGATTAAAAAATAATAAAACTACTTTTTCAACTTGTATTTTCAATTTATCTCCCCAAGGTTTTACTCAAATTTCGAGTGGGAGTACTCGTTGGATACAAAATTTGATTCCTCATCCAAGGAGTACCCATGTTGCATACTTTCAATGGACTCTGTTACACAAAAAATCAGAAATACATGAAAAAATGTGATTGCAATCACGTTTTTCATGTATTTCTAATTTTTCGTGTAGAAGGGACCATTGAAAGCATGCAACATGGGTAATCCTCGGATGAGGAATCAAATTTTGCATCCAACGATCATGGAATTCAACCACTCCTCCAAAACACTCCGCCAAATTCCCTCTCCATATCCACATTCCCTTTCCTCCTTGTCCCCGAGCCAAACCATGGCATTCAATATCATTTTTTCCCGCTTCTCCAACAATGCCTCCACCACACTGTTAAGGATGCACATATGAGGAACTGCTGGCATCGACAAGTCTTTCCTCGTTAGGAGAATTTTGAGGTCTAAAATGGGCCTCCTAAGAAAATTATAAAATAATAATGAAAATAATAAATAAGATCAAATTACATCATCAGATTTTAGAGGGAAAAAAAGAAAAAATATATATTTTTTCAACTCGTATTTTCAACTTATCTCCCTTAAATTTTGGTCGTCGAATGTCGGGCATCTAATTTATTTTTCCCTTAAATAAATTGGACAAAAATTTGTAATTTCATCTCATAACAAGTTGTATCAGTTAACTAAGTCATGATGACTGAGTTGGCTTAGGAAATTCGAGTTAAGGGTCTAAGATGAGGCATGTAGAGGTATTCTAATATTTTGGGGGTCCAGTTGCATTTGATGCATGGTGTGAGTGAGTTAACTAAACTTATTGAGTTATAATCAGTTTAACTTGTTCTAGTCGAGAGATGAACTAGTGAGAGGTCAAGTGAAGTAAATTAGAATTAATTCACATGCAGTGATCAATTAGATAACTGATAATTCACTATTAATAGCTGCATGCATGCCAATTCTGAGAGAGACCCAGTTTAGATAGAGGTTAAAGGGAACATAACTATTAGTTGTATTTATAGAAAATTTCCCATGTGCAAATTATAGAGTCATTGGGATGCCATGATGCATTCCGCAATCAAGGAAGGTTGTTTTTCCTATTTAAAAGGGAGCTAATTCCCTAGGAATTGCGTGAACAAGGCAGGTTGAAGGAAGGTTGAGAATTGGCTAAGTACTAGGCCGATTTTGCCTAAATCAGTGTGAGACAATTGGTAGAGTGTGGGAGATTCTTATGAGCAAGAAATCATTGTATTGTTTCATGATTCCTTGACTTAATACGCTATGCATATAGCAGGGTTTTTAGTAGTCGCTTTCCCCAAAAACATCTTCTGTTGTGTGATTGATTTACTTCTTTCTCTTAGTTGCATGTGATTGAGCGACCGTGTTTTTTATTCCACAAATATTGTATAATGATTTAGTATCTTATTTTAGTACATCACAATATAGGATTGAATACATTGATAGAATTATTACATGGTATTAGAGAACCATGAATCACAATAGAAGAGAATAAATTGAGTTTGTGTTGAAGAATATTCAAATTTGTTGAATCATTCTTTGGTACCTAGCAGCTAACGAGGATGTCTTTCACTGACTTGAGACTCGAATATGCAATCGAGGGAAATTCAAACTATATTGCATGGAAGGACAGGATGGAGGTAGTATTGGAGGACAACAGACTGAAGGGATTCATTAACACTGATATTCCTGAGCCCGCTGCAACTGATGTTGCACAACATGAAGCAAGAAGAAGAATGTGGCAAAGGCGAGGATGATCTTATTAGAGGGAGTTCGAGATCATATTGTCTCGAGTCTCCATGGAAAGGAAACTCCATATGCTATGTGTAAGACCTTGATAGATATGTTTCAAAGCAGCAATGACCACAGGAAATTGGCAGTGAAGGAAAAGCTCGGGAAAATCAAAATGGAGAAGGGTGACACAATCCAGATTGTCCAAAATCGTCGTCGTCGTCGTCGTCAAAATCTCGTCTCGTCTCGTCTCGTCTCGTCTCGTCTCGTCTCGTCTCGGCAAATTGCCGATCTCGTCTCGTCTCGTCTCGTCTCGTCTCGTCTCGTCTCGTCTCGTCTCGTCTCGTCTCGTCTCGTCTCGTCGGCAAAAATCGGCACTTGTTCGGTACCCCAACGTGGGTAGCTGCCAT